>SKCR01034423.1:0-63430 GCA_019454045.1 Zanthoxylum bungeanum
CAAAAAGTGTAGACGCTGGTTTTCACCCGAGGTCTACAATCTAGATTTCATAAGGGGGCACTGGCGATCGTGCAAAACAAAGAGGTAGGATGAGCATGGAGGATCTACCCACCGGTATGGTGGATGCCGTAAGCACTCTGATGCCCAAGTCAGTGATGGGAATGGGGTGTTAAGGTCGTAGAACAAAGGAAGAAGGTCAGATGTTACCTCGATCCCCATGGGTCACCGTGAAGGCAGTAGATGGGAAATACTGAGAGCTATGGAGAGGAAGTTATCGAGCTTGAAGTCGAATGCCGCCTTTCTGGGAGCCTTGTTTCCTCTATATACATGCTCCCGTAACGTATGCCTTTACTGCCCTCTGATTGCTCGTCCGTTGGGTCATGATAACTGTTGTCTTCATGAGATTTAATTACTTCGTTCTTTCCGTTGTAGGCTGGAATGGTAGGTTTATGAATGGTGTGTTTAAGATCTTGGGCCTTACGTGGGCTGCCCTTTGGATGGTCCTTCGCTCATGGGGGTTGGTGTTCTTTGGGCCTAGGCTCGTGTTATGTCTTTGGGGTTTGGTTATGAGGCTTCGGGGGTGTATTTAGTAGTGTCCTCTAAAGCATGAGGTCGAATTTGCCCCCGTACCAAATTGACCCGTACAAAAAGTTATAAATATTTCATGAAATTAATCATTACTAAATACTAAATAAATTAAATAATGTAACGAATATAATTATAAAATAACAACATAAGATGATTAGATTTTAAAAAATTTAATAATTAAATTATTCAATTAATTCGATTTAGTTCGGTTTTTTAGTTAAAAATTATTATAATTCGGTTTTTTAATTAAAATATCTAATATTTATTTTTGAAAATAAAAAAATAATTACTTTGGTTTGGTTTTTTCCGATTATGTTCTGTTTGGTTTTTCATTTTCAATTATTTTTTGTCCACCACTACATTAATTAGTTTTTATTTTTTATTTTTTTTTTTTTTATTTTAACATGCATGATAAGATAAGTAGTTGTATGAGTGAAATTTACATAGCATACAAAATTTTTCTAAGTGCGTTTTGGATATCACCAAAAAAAAATCAAGTAATTTTTTTATATAATGTTTTGACAAATATCAATTGGATCCAATGATATTACAATTTTGACAATTGAAGCCTCACCATATTCCTGGTGGGTTTTTTTACATACCTCCCCTATGGTATGACCTAATTACACATAGATGGATTGTATCTAAGTATAATCACTTACATCCCCTGATGTTAATATACCGTTAGTATAAAGTTAGTATATAGGGACATAGTAGTAAAATCAAGTTAGTAATATCTTTAATGGCTGACAGTTTGCATCTGCTCTCTGAATCTCTTGTTCTTTACAAAATCTATCATAAATACAGACAACACCATAACTCAATGAAATTTATTTCTGAATCTCTCACAACCGTAGCTTTCTTTAGCATACCATCATTTGAATAAACATTATTTGAATTTACTTAAGTTCAACAAAATCATTTGTTGATGGTGGTTTTTCACTATAAGAAAAATTGATCAATGACTCATGAGAGGAAGATTTTGCCATCTATTTATAGGACTAAATAGTGTTATAGCAGTTGAATCATAGGCTGTCGCATCAATAAAATATGTAATTTTGGCTAAATGTTGTAATGTTGAGTTCAGTGATAGTATAACTGTTTGTTGAGTGGTTGAGGAAAGCAGCATGGGATAATGATTGTATGGTGACAACTACTGACATCATAGGTTGGTAGAATAATGGATTTAAAAGTTTATATAAATTATTTTGACGTCTCAGATCTAAGGGTTAATAAATTTTATATCTCACCACCTAGGAAGCCCATAAACGTTTTATCCCCTTCATTTCAAGTTTCAGAAACGAAGGGCATACTGAAACCTTTCGGAAACATTCTGAAACGTTTCCGAAACGTTTCAGAATAATTAAAATAATTAATAATAACAAAAATTTTGGGAAACTTTTTGGAAACGTTTTTAAAATTTTAGAAACGTATAACTTTATACTTTTGGGTATCTAGGGTTTTCAAATCAGATTAGTATAAATTATAAGTTGAAACACAGAAAAATCATCATTAACAATCAAAAAAAATAAAATTTTGAGTGCAAATCTGAAATCACCATTAGCACAGGTCACAAAGAAGATCTACGACACTCCATAAATAGGAGCTGCTATCAAAAATTACAGGTAAGATTCAATAAAAATACTCAAGACTACCTTCCCTTGCCCTTCCATTATCAGCTTCCATGATTGTCTCCTCAAGACTCCCATCATTTTCCATTTGTTTCTTGGGAAAATCTTCTGCTAAAGAAGTGTGTTTTGAGCATGGGTTGGTTTCGTAAACTGCTGTAAAGGAAGAAAGAAAAAACATGTAAAGGAATAAGTGTGTTTGAACATATAATAAATCTTCTGCTATAAAGTGTAAACGGTAAGGAAGAAGGCAAAAGTAAAAAGTAAAAAGTAAAATAATGTAATATATTTTAATTGAAAACAACTGACAGCTATTCACCCATTGATTATTTATTTTTGGTAAACTGTAAAGGAAGAACCGAAGAAGGTAAAGAAAAAAAAGCAAAATAATGTATTATATTTTAATTGAAAAGTGAAAACAGCTCTTCACCCATTGTTTTTTTTTTTTTTTACTTTTCCAGCCACATCAATTTACATTGGGAATAAACAAATGGGGTTTGCTGACCATTATCACCCATTGCTTTTTTTCTTTTTCCAGCAATTTTGACTTTGCACCACGTGGAGTATACAATTTGAGCTTACTGTTTTTGTCAAATGATTAAATTACTTGTGTTTTTTTTTTTTTTATTGAGTTTATTTTCTAATTGTAAATTATTGTTTATTATAATATATAAAATTTCTATTCACAATTTATGACAGTAGGATCATACTTCAACATATTATTTTACTGTTGCATTACTACGTTTTAATAATGTAATAATAAAGAATATAATTGATATTTACGTTTTAATAATGTAATAATAAAGAATATAATTGATATTGTGTTACTATTTTTTAAATATTTTATATATAATTTTTTCATTGATACTTATACGACTTAATATCATTTTATATTATTGCTTGTGAATTAAGCAGGTGGATAATTTAATTATTGGCTATGAATTCTTCAGCTACTAATGTTAATGATAGTGATACCGTACCTTTGTCAAATGATGATGATTGGAATAATCCTCTTTGGAGGTATGTCAAACGAGTAGAGAAAAAAGGTGATGGTGGAGGAAATGTAAGTTGGGAATATAATTTTTTGTCATGAAAAGAAACAAGGTGCTTACACAAGAGTAAGAGCTCACTTGTTGAAAATTCCTCAAAAAGAAATTACATTTTGTAAAAAGGTAAAATCTAGTGATGTGGCAGAGATGAGAAGTTTGGAGGAAAAAGCTAAAAAAAGATTAGAAAATTTGGCACCAAGAAAAGTATCTTTACTTCATACTACTAGTGCTACTGAGTTTGATTTTAAAAAAGAAAGACATATGGAGCTAAAAGTTCATCATATACCATCGACAAGGCTTTTAAGATAGAATATCGTAATCAACTACATGCAGAGATAGCAAGAATATTCTATACGGCAGGTATGCCTTTTAATATTGCTTGGAACCCTTATTATGTTAGTTCATTCAAATTTGCAGCGAACCACATGTTATCAGGTTATGTACCATGTGTTGTTTATACTCTCAATCTTGCATTGAAAAATATTTATGCAGCAAAAAATATCGAAAGTAATTGGGACACCTATAAAGAATATAGTTGGATCACTGATATTCATGGAGATGCCATGCAAATCAAGAATTTCATTATGAACCATTCTATGAGATTGGCAATTTTCAATAGATTTGTTCATTTGAAATTACTTTCAGTCGCAGAAACAAGATTTACATCGGTGATTGTGATGCTTAAGAGGTTTAAGCATATTAAGTGTGGTCTCCAATCAATGGTGATTAGTGAAGCATGATCTTCTTACCGTGAGGATGATCTAAACAAAGCTAAGTTTGTAAAAGATAAGATTCTTGATGATTTTTGGTGGGGTTAGATTGATTATATTCTCTCTTTTACTGAACCAATATATGACATGATTAGTGTTTGTGACACAGATAAACCGTGTCTCTATTTCGTAAATGAGATGTGGGATTCTATGATTGAAAAGGTGAAAATTATTATATATAAACAAGAAGGGAAAAGATTAAATGAGTCATCTTCTTTTTGGGACGTGGAATAATACATCTCTTTATTGTTTGGCTCATTCATTAAATCCAAGGTAATATTTATTTCTATTATTTACGTTCAATTATTTTTTACGAATGAAAAAATCTAACATAATAAATATATTTTTATAAATTGAAGGTATTATAGTGATAGATGGTCGAGTGAAGATTCATCTAGGGTTCCTCCACATAAAGATGTAGAGATCTCTAGAGAGAGGACTAAATACTTCAAAAGATTTTTTCCAGACTTAGAAGATCGCACAAAAGTCAATATTGAATATGCTAATTTCTCACTTAAAATGGGAGACTTTGCAAATTCAGATTCTCTTCATAATAGGTAGAGTTTCAATTATTTGAATTGTGTTTGGAAATTAATAAACATATATATATAAACATTTTACCAAGTATTGTGTAAATAGGTATAATATGGAAGCTAAGTGTTGGTGGGCTATTCATGGTGCAAGTGCTCATTTGCTTCAAAAAATCGCTTTCAAATTACATGGACAACCATCTTCTTCATCTTGTTGTGAAAGAAATTGAAGTACATATTCATTTGTCAACTCGATGAGAAGGAGTAAATTAAATCCAAAATATGCAGAAGATTTGGTTTTTGTTCATAATAATCTTCGACTTTTATCACGAAGAAACCCACAATATTATGTTAAACAAACTAAGATGTGGGATTTAGGTGGAGATAAATTTGGCTCTTTTGAAGATGTTGGAATACTTGAAATTGCCAATCTTTCACTTGATGAACCTGAGATGGAGGCCATGTATTTCATGAATGATGTGGATGGTGATAAAGAAGAAGAAGATGAGTTGGCAAGTAATTGGATCCAATTAATTATAATAGTTGATTAGTATTTAGTTTAATTATTCTATTATTTATTTTCTCAAATTTATGATGAAGCTGCAGAGAACTTTTATTTAGAGACAATATTATTACATTAGGGATTAAATGTTAAATAATTACATTATTTAAGTCAAACTTAATTTTCTTTCAGTTTCGTTAATTTTTCAGTTGTTCTCATGTTACATATATATTTTATTATAAATTTTAAATTACTACATTATTCATAATATATATATTTTTTTATTTAACGTTCCCCCAACGTTTCGTGTCTTAATATTTTTTAAAAAAGACGTTTCTCATTTTCGATTCGTGTCATGTCGCGTTTCCGGTTTTGTTTCTATGCAACCTAGCTCACCACTTCTAGAGAAGCTGAGAGTTGAAGAGTTAGTGATAGAAAAAAAGTAAGTCAGCACCCGATCGCCTTTTAGATTTGTACCGGGCTTATTGTAAGACCTGATGTGCTTATTTTTGTATCCTTGTATTCCCCTCATCCAATTATAGTTCGAATCGATTTTCACTCCGAGTAAGTAATAAAATACATCATCTTTCTCCCGTGAACTTAGGTTAGAGTCATTTTTGGCCGAACCACGTAAATCTTTATCTTTGTGTTTTTCTTGTCTGTTTGTTAAATTTTTTTTGGTTACTTATTAACCAAACAAATTCATTGTTGAGAGAGGTTTATTCGAGAGGTTAATTTCTCATATTATACTTCGAACAAAAAACAGTTGTCAACACCATTACTATGCAAAAAGAGCTGTTTCCAATCGATGAAGTCACTACCGTGCCGATGCAGTCCCCAGTCCAGATTTATTTTCTTCATGGCTTCCTCATCATTTACAAACTAGAGAGAGATTTTGTGAATTAATCATGCAAGACTTTTGACTTTGTCAATGGCCATATCTCTCTGCTGTATTTGTGACTTTCAAGTTTTCTAGAGAAGAAAATCATGTGGGTTTTTTTGTGCATTTTTGTACATTTGAAGCTTTAAAGAATGGATCAGCTTGATTATTTATTTTTAATTATTTGATTTATGATTTTGAGGTACATTTGATGCATTTGATGAGAATCTAATGAGTTTTGGAAGGTATTTGTGGGTTTGGTTCATTTATAATCGAAATGGGTTTATCTAATTTGATTTTTAATTTTTCTAATTTTATCTTGGGGTATGTATTATTTGAGATTAGTGGATCTAGATAAACCAATCGGGTTGTGTTGTAAATTCTTCAAATATTATTGTTTTGGATGGAGGATGGATATGTCCTTTGGATGATACCTTATAGGAAGTGTATATACATGTAGGGACATGCCCTCCAATTGAGGATAACATATTTCTAGGCTCCAAGGGGTGCATGAGAGGGGTATAACCCTTTGAAGGGTTGCACCTGAAAATTCGGGGTTATCCTAAGGTCTGACCCTATGCGGAATTACAAACAATAAGTAGGACAAGTAATGTTATTGCTACTATGGATAAATTAACAGGAAACCACAATAACAATCAAATAAAATTATGCTGAAAAATATTAAAATAATAACATGAATTAAAGCAGTAAAATAAATCAAACCACACAAAATTCAACATAATGATTTTGGTGACGAAGTGAAAAACTCTTGCGAGTAAAAACCACTCCGGGTATAGGCTACCACCCGAATCCACTATATAAAGAAAAATTTACAGCGATGGTCAAGACCTATGATGGCAACTCCACCGACTCAAGTACCTCAATACTGCAAGAACTCAAGGCAACTCCTCAAGCCCACGACCCACGGTTTTCTTCAGAACCTCTAAAGTCTCTGAGTAGATTTTATCACCAATAACGTCGGAATTCCGACTACCAAACTTCCTCCTAAAGAACTCTAAAGGCTTAGGGAATTTGGGTTAAGCTGTATTGAAGGTTTATCAAAGAATGGATTTCACCATTAACAAAGAATACAGTAGATTCAAAGAGTCTTCAAGGTGAAATCAAATAGAGTTGAAAGATTTGAGAGATTTTGGCTCAAGGAAAATATGTTTCAACCAACTGAAGATGGCGGCTACATGTTTGTTTATATAGGTAGGGTTTATGTTTACTGTTTTGGAAGCTGAAAAGGCTGAAAATCGCGTTCAGATCGCAGTCGCGTTCGAAACGTTACTCAAACGCAACACGAACACGCCCTTTCTGTGAAGACTCGTTCGAACGCCAATCGAACCCACAACGAATGGATGCTCTCTAGAATGATCCCGTTCGAACCCAATAAGAACGTGACTCGAACGTTTGCTCTTTGGAATTGTAGGCACTGTATTTTTACATATAAGTCCCTATGATGAGTCTCATTTGGAGACACTACCTTTTAAGTCAAGGAAGTCACGGGAAATGATCGTCGGAAGGGAATCGGTATTTTCGTTAGATTTTATTCGCTTGTTTAGCCCCGTACTCGCTTGATGATGGACCTCCGTTTTAAAGCACCTTAGTCCAAAGTCCAAAAACCCCGCAAACCATTTACCTTGGCCCAAAACCCTTGAAATACAAAGCCAAGCCCATCTCACCTAAAGCCCAATCCAATAATAATTAAAACATTTAAAACACATGTCACAAATTAAGATTAAATTAATCTTAATGAAATTAAAATCCAATTAAATTAAATTCACAAATAAAATCCAATTAAAACTAATTAATTAAATTCCAAAATTAAAATAAATCACTTCCTAATTTAAATCAATCAATCACCTAATTAAGATTTTCACCCACCAAATTATAAATATTCTTTACCTTTATAAACTAATCAAATCCATCCCCATTTACATGAATCTTTCCTTTCAAATAAACCCATGCAGAAACCCTAATACACTACTATATAAATAACAACCCTAATCCTCTAAAACCTCTCGCCTATCTCTCTCTCAAAAACCAACATCAAAGAAACCCTAAAACACTTAACGATCAGCCCACCTTTATTCTCCAAAAAAAAAAACCCTAAAGCACTCTCTTGTAGACCACAACCAGTCCACACAAACCTTGCACACAAAGACTCAAGACACGCACCAATACATTAAACCCGGGCAGATAACTCATTCATCTTACAATAAAAAATCCTCTCGGCTCTCTCAATCTACATGCATAAACAAACCTAGAAACCCTAAACACCCTTCATCAGCCACAAACCTTGACCACATGTCGTTGCCTCTCTCACAGACTTCCTTCACGCCTGCTTGCACCTTCCACTCACAAACACGTTACTGCCCCACATCACCCTTAGCAACGGCCCACTGCACTACTTCACACCTGTGCCCCTTCCACAAATCTTCTATTCACGTAAGCAACCCTTCAGCCTCGGTCACCTTCACCCTCACATTTCCAGTCCATAATCAAGCCACCTGCTCATGCTAACCCTTCAGCCTCGGTCACCTTCAAGCCTCACGCTCAGCCCTCATGCCATAAATCCAAGCCACGCACCTGCCCCCACTAGCCAAATAACAACCCTAATCTCACGCCTAACCAGCCCCCATTAACATACCGACTAAGCACATTCAACACACACATACCTGGCACGGCTCACGCCACCGACTGAAATAAAGAATCCCACAGGGCCTCACAGAAGCCTGCCATGCTCACGTGAACCACAAAAGCTATTAAACCCCACTGCACGCAAAAGCCAACTCACCTTGCCCACTAACCGAATAAAACAACAAACAAAACAAGTCTCCTCCACCGACACAAACCAACAAAAATCAATAAATAAACTGACCGAAAACAGCCTAACAAACTGCCCAAAAAAACTGCCCAGTAAAATTACCCTAAAACTGCCTAAAATAGTCCCGAACTGCACCCTAAAAACTGCCCCGAAACCATTCCAAAACTGCCCCGTAAAACTACCCAAAACTGCCGAAAAAGTCCCTGAATTAACCCAAAACAGCCCTGAAAACACAACAAAAACTGACAACACAAACAGCAGCAAAACGGAGTGAGAACAGCAGCCCAGACAACGAACCAACGAGGAAAAATATTGGATTAGTGAACCAGAAAAGTTGTGGAACATCAACCCTTCCAACGGCCGTGTAACGCGCTTTCGTGAGACTACAAAAAGAGGTTAGACCTGAGGGCACCTTCTTTATTTATTATCTTTCGTTTTTTTTATTTATTTTAATGAGAGTCATTTGTTGATGCATGATGTGAATTCCGGATGAACGGAATGCGTGTTTCCTTTGTGGTATATCGGATGGAAACTCGGACGTAAATTTCGTAGCCGAATCCGAATGGACGGTATTACGGTTTGCACTCGGGATACAATGCCACGTACTACTTAAGAGACACACGTTTCGTTTCATCAAAACTTTATATTCGAGCATGATTAGGTCGTTAGCGAGTCATTTATTTTTAAATGTGATTACGTATTTTATTTATGCATGATTTAGTTGGTTTTTTTTTTAAGTATGATTAGTTATTTATTTTACGTTTAGAATTTGCATTATGTTTACGTTGTTATTTGTTTTTCGCATTATATAATTAGAGTATGTTTATGAGATTGTCGTATTTATTGTGTGTTTGCCGTTACGATGATTTATTTTTCAAGCATGCAAACTTAGACATAGGATTTATCTTTATGAACATGAACTAGATATAGGTTGTTCTTGAGTATGTTGCGTAGATTCGGTTAGTTTATTGCACAAATAATATCGTTACAAGTGACATAAGTAAGGGACCATTCCGAACCCAATGGTTTGAGGTCTTCCCTTACGAGGGGTGAGTGCCGCCTTAAACACATTTTCCCGGTTCACACCGGTGGCGACTCCATGTTATGTATCCGGTTTAGTTCCTTCGCGGGCTACTCCGTACTCCCACCTAGGCCACGAGCCTAGAACAAACGTCGCCACTTTCTGTTTCCTACAGTTTGGCGACTCCACTAGAGATAGAGAATCGGCCCCGAAATAATGTCTTGTAATGATTATGATTTGTGCTTTAGTTAACCGTGTTTGTAGTGGTTTGGAAGAGGTTTAATCAAAGGCACTTTTTGAGCTAAGTAATGGTTTGGTGTCTTCTTTCATTCACTACCTTTCTATAAGGAAAAGCTGCGAAGGCACCTAGATAATCATGTACTTTTAGCTTCTGTGATAGACCAATTTGGAGGACTCGTTGTTTATTCCTGTCACCAAACGATAAGAGCCTAAGGAGCTTGGGTACTTAAGAGAGCCTCGCTCCACCCTCCCTCTGGGGAATCTACAACGGGAAATTCATTTGACAGTCAGTCACACACCATAAC
Organism: Zanthoxylum bungeanum; assembly: GCA_019454045.1. Lineage (NCBI taxonomy): Eukaryota > Viridiplantae > Streptophyta > Magnoliopsida > Sapindales > Rutaceae > Zanthoxylum > Zanthoxylum bungeanum. Next base: position 10,344 of record SKCR01034423.1, read on the forward strand.
TCGTTGGCACGTACCTTAGTGTATAAAAAATGTGCGCTCACTTGGTCGCTTGAACCCTTGAGTGGGGAGTCCTAGTTGTGGGCAATCCTTTATCAGCGAGAGCCTTTGTTCGCACTCCCGTAAACCCACATGTGAACCATAGTTGTATATCCTATAGTAGGCACACCTTTTTATACTTTTGATAACCACATGCATATTTTATCTCATACATCACGTGCATCTCATGCACCTCATGCATACATGCATCATGTTAACCCCTGTGTCTTAAAATCCATCATAGATATCTGTTGGTTTAGGGATAAAAGAAGACTTGCCAAGATGAGTTTAGCGAACATGGATAGCGAGGAAAAGAAAATCGAGAAATAGAAAACCTAATGGCAATGATAGAAAGACCATTGGGGGGGCCTTCAAAAAAAAGAAAAAAAAAAGAAAAAAAAAAAAAAAAAAAAAAAAGAAAAAAAAAAGAGAAAAGAAAAAAGAGAGAGAGAAAAGTCTTGATAGTTAGACATAAGTCCGATGATGAATTGATTGCTTTAGGGTGAAATTTTAGAAATGATAAACTTTTGATGTGCTTTTATCTGATACTTTGAGTGATTGATCTATGTTAGACTCGTAAGCACTTGATTATGGTTCTTAACAGTGAAAACCTGAGTAGTTAACAAAGTGACTAGTTGAAGAAATTGTAGGTCGGTGAATGATCGTTTTCTTAGATGTCTATCTAGAGTTGCTTATGTTATGATGTGTGGTATGGTTGAAAATGAAAGAAAAGTCTCTAAAGAAAAGAATTGAACTACCTATAACCGATAAGCGTGAAGCTACCTATGGGCGAGTATTAGGACCACCATGAGGAGAAATGCTACCTTAAAGGGTAGGTGTGTTGAAAAGAAAAAAGAAAGAAAAAAAAAAAAAAAAAAAAAAAAGAAAAAAAAAAAAAATTTCAAAATGAAAAGAAAAAAGAGAGACAAAGGAAGAGAAAGAAAACCATATCACATTGAGCATGGAAAGCAATTGCAGAGCATAACTGAGACATCTAGGTTGGTTTTGACCAATCGATCCCGATTTTTGAAACGAAATCAATGAGTTGGCCAACTTAGGAATAAAGCTGTAAAAGAACCTTTGCACACATACACTTTGAGTCTGGCTTAGATCATTTATTCAAAGACTTAGATTTGAGTTGCGTTGAATGTTTTGAAGGTTCTCAGGTTTCATTACTGTGCATTATTTGAGGATGGTAATATATATAACTATGGGGACTATTTCGTAGCATGTAATATAATGTGATGATATGGAAGGCCCCACCATGTGGTTCATCTTGACCAAGTGCAAACAGTGGAGAGCAGAAAGCTAAACCAAGACTGGGGGCGACCAGTCTACTACCTCGCGAATCTGGGACATAATAAGATATTGAGTCAGGGACCAAAGGAAATTGAGCAATCACCTGGAGAACTGGCGGAAGACCTAACCCAACGGAATAGGAAATTCATTCGTGCATGCATGCATACTCGTAACATATTTTGCATTCTTTTTGTGTTTGTTTTATTTTGTATTCACAGGTTTCAAAGAAGAAAAAGAGAAAGCGGCAAAGACAAGCCAATCAGAATCAGCAACATATGAGTAGTAGTTTTGGGGATGAGTCCTAGGGTTGAGGCCCATATCAGTTTCAGTTTTGGGGATGAGTCCCGAGGGCAAGGCTCACATCAGCATCAGTATCAGTTTGACTGAGAATGGTAATCCGAGAATGGAGCAAGGTTCGAGAATGAACAAGTCGAGAATGGTAATCCGAGAATGGAGCAGAGTTCGAGAATGAACAAGCAGAGAATGGCGATCCGAGAATGGAGCAGCGTTCAAGAATGAACAAGCCGAGAATGGCAATCCGAGAATGGAGCAGAGTTCGAGAATGAACAAGCCGAGAATGGCACTCCGAGAATGGAACACAGTTTGAGAATGAACAAGCCGGGTATGGCATTTTGGGGGCGAGGCCCACATTAGCGTCAGTATCAGTTTCGCCGGGTATGACACTCTAGGGGCGAGGCCCACATCATTATCAGTATTAGTCTTGCCGGGTATGGCACTCCCGGGGCGAGGCCCATATCAGTATCAGTTGGGGGGCGAGGCCCATATCAGTATCAGTCTAGGGGCGAGGCCCACATCAGTCTGGGGTGAGGCCACATCAGTACCAGTTCAGGGTCGAGGACCCACTACATCATCAGTTTGAGGGCGAGGCCCACATTGTCAACAGTATTGGGATGCATCCCAGGGTCGAGGGCCCACTGCATCATCAGTTGTAGTTCCGGGATGCGTCTCTGGGTCGAGACCCACTACATCATTAGTTTGAGGGCGAGGCCCACATCGTCAGTGATATTGGGATGAGTCCCAGGGTCGAGGGCCCCCATTGTCGGTTGCAGTTCCGGGATGCGTCCCAGGGTCGAGGGCCCACTACATCGTGATCAGAATCAGTCTTGCCGGGTATGGCACTATGGGGGCGAGGCCCACATCATTATCAGCATCAGTTTTACCGAGTATGGCACTCCGGGTATGGAGATATTAGTACCAGTTTTACCGGGTATGGTACTCCGGGTATGGAGACATCAGATTCAGTTTTACTGGGTATGGCACTCCGGCTATGGAGACATCAGATCAGTTTTGCCAAGTACGGCACTCCGGGTATGGAGACATCAGATCAGTTTTACCGGGTACGACACTCTGGGTATGGAGACATCAGTTTCAATTTTTCCGGGTATGACACTCCGGGTATGGAGACATCAGATCAGTTTTACCGGGTACGGCACTCCGGGTATGGAGACATCAGATCAGTTTTGCTAGATATGGCACTCTGGGTATGGAGACATCAGATCAGTTCTGCCAGGTACGGCACTCCAAGTATGGAGATATTATAGCGACGCCTTGGGTATGAGGTTTTAGCACGCCAGGTACGCCATGTGGATCTACCGTGACACCCTAGGTACGGGGTTTAGCATTCCAGGTACGGAATTATGGACTACTGTGACACCCTAGGTACGAGGTTTAGCACGCCAGGTACGATATTGTGGATTACTGCAAAACCCTAGGTACGAGGTTTAGCACGCCAGATATGACATTGTGGACTACCGTGACACCCTAGGTACGGGGTTTAGCACGCCAGATGCGGTATTGTAGACTACCACGACACCCTAGGTATGGGGTTTAGCACTCCAAGTACGACATTGTGGACTACCGTGGACTATCGAGGAGTATTGTGGACTATGTGGATTACCGTGGACTATCATGGAGCATTGTGGACTACCGTGGACTATGTGGATTATAAGGATTGTGTGGACTACTGTGGACTATCGCGAAGTGTTGTGGACTACCGTGGACTATGTGGATTATGTGGACTACCGAGGATTACCGTGGACTATGTGGATTATGTGGACTACCGTGGACTACCATGGACTATGTGGACTATGAGGATTATGTGGACTATCGAGGATTATCGTGGAGTATTATGGACTATGTGGACTATCGTGAAGTGTTGTGGACTACCGTGGACTATCGTGGAGTATTGTTGACTATGTGGACTACTGTGGACGACCGTGGACTATCGTGGAGTATTGTGGACTATGTGGACTATCGTGGAGTGTTGTGGACTACCGTGGACTATCGTGGAGTATTGTGGACTATGTGGACTACCGTGGACTATCGTGGAGAGTTGTGGACTACCGTGGACTATCGTGGAGAGTTATGGACTACCATGGACTATGTGGACTACCGTGGACTATCGTGGAGAGTTGTGGACTACCATGGACTACCGTGGACTATTGGGGAGTATTATGGACTACCGAGGACTACCGCGACACCCTAGGTACGGGGTTTAGCACGTCAGGAATGGCACATCATCAAATTCAGTTTAGAGCAACAGGCAAACCAGATGACAGCTGGCGAGCCAGGTAAGTAAAAATGCATTGTACGTACTTTGATAGGATTGCCATTGTCACACACTGCACAATTCCCATCAAAGTGAGGGTGACTGTAGGCACTGTATTTTTACATATAAGTCCCTATGATGAGTCTCATTTGGAGACATTACCTTTTAAGTAGAGAAAGTCGCGGGAAACGGTCGTCGGAAGGGAATCGGTATTTTCGTTAGATTTTATTCGTTTGTTTAGCCTCGGGCTCGCTTGATGGACCTCCGTTTTAAAGTACATTTAGTCCAAAAACCCCGCAAACCATTTAACCTTGGCCCAAAACCCTTGAAATACAAAGCCAAGCCCATCTCACCTAAGCCCAATCCAATAATAATTAAAACATTTAAAACACATGTCACAAATTAAGATTAAATTAAATTAAATTAAATCTTAATGAAATTAAAATCCAATTAAATTAAATTCACAAATAAAATCCAATTAAAACTAATTAAATTAAATTCCAAAATTAAAATAAATCACTTCCTAATTTAAATCAATCAATCACCTGATTTAAGATATTCAACCACCAAATTATAAATATTCTTTCGCTTTATAAACTAATCAAATCCATCCCCATTTACATGATTTCTTTCCTTTCAAATAAACCCATGCAGAAACCCTAATACACTACTGTATAAACAACAAACCCTAATCCTCTAAAACCTCTCGCCTATCTCTCTCTCAAAAACCAACATCAAAGAAAACCTAAAACACTTAACGATCAGCCCACCTTTATTCTCCAAAAAAAAAAACCCTAAACCACTCTCTCGTAGACCATAACCAGTCCACACAAACCTTGAACACAAAGACTCAAGACACGCACCAATACATTAAACCCGGACAAAGAACTCATTCATCTTACACTAAAAAATCCTCTCGGCTCTCTATAATCTATATGCATAAACAAACCTAGAAACCCTAAACACCCTTCATTAGCCACAAACCTTGACCACACGTCGTTGCCTCTCTCACAGACTGCCTTCACGCCTGCTTGCACCTTCCACTCACAAACACGTTACTGCCCCACATCGCCCTTAGCAACAGCCCACTACACTGCTTCACACCTTTGCCCCTTTAACGCCATCTGCCCCTTCCACAAATCTTCTATTCACCTAAGCAACCCCCACCTAGCAAAGAAACATCACCTGCACCCTCACGTTGCCAGTCTATAATCAAGCCACCTGCTCACGCTAACCCTTCAGCCTCGGTCACCTTCAAGCCTCACGCTCAGCCCTCATGCATAAATCCAACCCACGCACCTGCCCCCACTAGCCGAATAACAACCCTAATCTCACACCTAACCAGCCCCCATTAACTCACCGACTAAGCCCATTCAACACACACATACCTGGTACGGCCCACACCACCGACTGAAACAAAGAATCCCACACGGCCTCACAGCAGCTTGCCATGCTCACGTGAACCACAAAAGCTATTAAACCCCACTGCACGCAAAAGCCAACTCACCTTGCCCACTAACCGAATAAAACAACAAACAAAACAAGCCTCCTCCACCGACACAAACCAACAAAATCAATAAATAAACTGACCGAAAACAGCCCAACAAACTGCCCAAAAAACTGCCCAGTAAAATTACCCTAAAACTGCCTAAAACAGTTCCGAACTGCACCCTAAAAACTACCCCGAAATCATTCCAAAACTGCCCCGTAAAACTACCCAAACTGCCGAAAATAGTCCCCGATTTAACCCAAAACAACCCTGAAAACACAACAAAAATTGACAACACAAACAGCAGCGAAACAGAGTGAAAACAGCAGCCCAGACAGCGAAATAGCGAGGAAAAATATTGGATTAGTGAACCAGAAATGTTACGGAACATCAACCCTTCTGACGGCCGTGTAACGCGCTTTCGTGAGACTACAAAAAGAGATTAGACCTGAGGGCACCTTCTTTATTTATTATCTTTCGTTTTCTTATTTATTTTAATGAGAGTCATTTGTTGATGCATTATGTGAATTCCGGATGAACGGAATGCGTGTTCTCTTTTGTGGTATATCAGATGGAAACTCGGACGTAAATTTCGTAGCCGAATCCGAATGGACGGTATTGCGGTTTGCACTCGGGATACAATGCCACGTACTACTTAAGAGACAAACGTATTTCGTTTCATCAAAACTTTATATTCGAGCATGATTAGGTCGTTAGCGAGTCATTTATTTTTAAATGTGATTATGTATTTTATTTATGCATGATTTAGTTGTTTATTTTTAAGTATGATTAGTTATTTATTTTGCGTTTAGAATTTGCATTATGTCTACGTTGTTATTTGTTTTTTGCATTATATAATTAGAGTATGTTCATGAGATTGTCGTATGTTATTGTGTGTTTGCCGTTACGATGATTTATTTTTCAAGCATGCAAACTTAGACATAGGATTTATCTTTATGAACATGAACTAGATATAGGTTGCTCTTGAGTATGTTGCGTAGATTCGGTTAGTTTATTGCACAAATCATATCGTTACAAGTAACATAAGTAAGGGACCATTCCAAACCCAACGGTTTGAGGTCTTCCCTTGCGAGGGGTGAGTGCGGCCTTAAATCACATTCTCCCGGTTCACACCGGGTGGCGACTCCATGTTATTTCTCTGGGCACAAATCATATCGTTACAAGTGACATAAGTAAGGGACCATTCCGAACCCAACGGTTTGAGGTCTTCCCTTGCGAGGGCTGAGTGCGGCCTTAAATCACATTTTCCCGGTTCACACCGGGTGGCGACTCCATGTTATTTCTCCGGTTTAGTTCCTTCACGGGCTACTCCGTACTCCCACCTAGGCCGCGAGCCTAGAACAATGTCACTGATTTATGTGTCCCGCTCGAACCTAATAAAGCACGTGCCACTAATGCCACAAGTTCGAACCCAATAACGAACGCAGCACCAACGCCAACCGTTCGAACACTGCAACGAATGCACCACGAACGTATATCTGATGTATAGCAGCCAGAAAACCAGTCCAATTGCACAAAGATCTTCATAAAAGATTACAACTCAATTGAACTTATTTTGTCATGGACACATGCCAATAAAAATAGAACTAACAATCTCCCCCTTTGGCATTTCATGACAAAACACTACCTAATACAAAGACTACGGTAATAGACCCAACAAAGCAAATAGTCAACTATCAATCATCAAAACAGTGACTTATTACAAATGGACTCGATCTAACACGTAACAAAGTAGTCTTGAAAATAATGCCACCGCAGCAATATACATGCGACCTGAAACATCCACAAACCGTGAAAAATATTGGGATAATCAAGTAAAACATAAAGCATGTAAAAATCTCATGCATGTATAAGTAGAAATCCATCTCCCCCTTAATCTTAACTCTCCTTAAAACGGAGATATCTAAAGGATATTCTACGGCTCCCTCCAATATATTAAGGCTCTCCCCCTTAATATATTACTCTCCCTTTTTTTTTTTGTCACTAAATGAGAAAGAGTAAAAGAAACAAGAAAAATAACAGGAGAACATGAGACACCACATGCAAGAGCATAAACATACAGGAATTACTCCCCCTCACTAACAGGCACATACAGTTAGCAAAATAACACACGAGAAGTAAACTAAAACTCAGAGAAGTGCACAAGAAACAAAATGATATGCAATAACATGAAACACACACAGACACATACTGAGATAAATAAAAATCGTATCAAAAACTGACTGAAACAATATTTCAAGAAGATACTATGATACCTAGTCAGTATTCAGCTGTTTATGACATGAAACAATATGCATCATTTTAAAAGAGGCTAAATACAATACTTGTGTATATGAAATAAACACCAAAGCATATAAAGCACTTGCGTGAAAAAATAAAATGCATAACGAATCAAGGCTTAAGACCTTATTTTATGAGCTGGACACAGCCAAAGAAATTCATCTCTAAACAAACCAAGTCCATAAAATATGTGTTCAAACCCAACACTACTAGGACCTCAAAATAAGCAACACTGGTTGCATGCTATATTATTTACCCCATAAATATCATGAGCTCATATTTAACAACTCTTCGAATGAAGGGTTTTTGCCTTTATCTTTTGAATTTGGACATTTTGGCTCTTTTGCACTTGAGTCTCATTCTTTTTTAATTTATTTCTTTTTACTTTTGAAAAAAAAATAGAAAAGAGGATAGCAAGGTCATCTAGTCAAAGGTCACACTATTGAGCAAACATGATATAATAGAAATTAGATTGTTATTCCAAAAACTCATACATGCGACCAAGCCTTGACATAATGAAAACGTGAATATGAGGTGCAAGCACAAGATATAAAGAGGGTTTTTATCACACACACATATGCATATAAAGCATCAAGAAAAATAAAAGCATATCATACATGCATAATCATATATCCTACATACCAGGATCACATGCATAAGCTTTTCATGCTCTAACAAGCCATAAAAAATATTTTTGTTCTTTTCAATTTATATATATATATATATATATATATATATATATATATATATATATATATATATATATTTGAATTTTTCAGTTTTTAAACACAAAAAGTAAAGACACAAATAGGCTTGTAAAACATCCAATGGAACGTGGAGCTGTATCCCGAGTGCAGATCATACTACCGTCCATTCGGAATCGGCTATGAAATTTATGTCCAGGTTTTCATCCTATATATCAAGGGACATATAACAAAAACAAGACACACACACACACCCCCATATGCTGTGAAAACAAAATAAACATGCAAAAACATAAAACACACGCACACACACATGCAATGGGAAAATAAAAATGCATCTTTTAAGTAGAGTTACACCGAAGTGCACTATCATTATATCCATCAGGACACGCAGAAGAAGATAGGAATTCATCTTGCTTCCTTACCCAAACCTTTCTAGGAACCTCATCCACTTGAGAATTCCTAGTCAACAAAGAAAGTTTCTCACTAAGAAATTGTGTCTGTTTAGTTAGTGCAGAAACTTGAGAAGTTAGATTTGAAGAATCAAATCTATGCGACATACTCTTAGGCCTTTTTATTTTGCTTGTGCAACATGAAGCACTTATACCTAATATGTCCAGCCTTGCCACAGTGATGGCACACAGGCACAAACCTCGGATGAGAGCGAGGTTTACCCTCAACACCTCTAGATTGAGGTTAGGAAACAGAACGAGGAATAATAGAATGAGAAATATGACTATACACAACAGGTTTCTTACCTAAGTCACATTTAGCTGCTACAAGCACAGCTTTGGAAGAAGAAGCCTTATTACAGTTAGGCTCAGAAATAATACCTAAAATACGGTCCATATTTTTATTTCCAATTGGATTATAGCATTTTCAAGTTCGGTCTCTAATATTTGGACTCTATTAGATAGATCTCTGTTCCTCTCCTCTAGATCATCTACCATCAAATGGCTTTGCTCAAATTTAGCTTGAACTTCATTCTTTTCTAACTCAACTAGTTTCAGCCTTTTATTGACCTCTAAATTAGTCTTCTTAATAGCTAAACTCTCATTAAACAGTTAAACATAAGCTACTTGAAGACTTTCCTCATCAACAGACTCATCAAGAGAGACCTCTGACTCAGCATCATTAACTACTATCTCTCTCTCATTAGACACACTAGTAGTAAAAGCCAAATAATTGCCTTTAGGAGAGTTATCACCTTCAGAATCACTAAGTGATGCTGCCATGGCTTTCTTGCCTTTAGCCCTAAGGTATGTGAGACACTCAGATCTAAGGTGCCCATAGCCTTCACATTTATAGCATTGGGCACCACATGATCTACTATCCTCATCCTCTCCAGACTCACTCTTGCTATGCCTACTCTCTCTAGGCTCATTCTCCCTATCCATGTTATAGCTATGACCACTCTTTTTAAGCTTAAAAAATTTCTTAAACTTTTTAGCAAATAAGGCCAAATCACGGTCCTTGAGGGTATCCTTATCACTAGACGAACCATGAACAACTTCCTTCATGATCTTCATCGCTATATTTTTGGGCTTTAGATGCCCAGGAAACTTCTGCTCATAAACCTGCAGTTTTCCTACGAGGTCTTCTAAATTAAGCTGATCAAGGTTATTACTTTCCTCGATGACGGTGATCTTGAGTAGGAATTTATCAGGCATGGATCTAAGAATTTTCCTAACCATCATACTGGTAGGAATAGTCTCACCTAGGTTAAAGCTTGAGTTAACGATATCGTTAATCTCAACATAAATTGATCAAAGGTCTCATCATCTTTCATTCTAGCGACCTCAAACCTAGTAGCAAGATCCTGGAGTCTATTATTTTAAAAGATAATGTGCCCTCATGCACAGTCTGCAGGATGTCCCAAGCATCCTTGGCTATCTCACACATAGAGATTTTCCTAAACTCAGTAGAGCAAACAACACCATGTATGACATTAACGGCTTTGTTGTTCCTATTGCTAGCATCAAATTCTTCCTTGGTCCAGATCAATTTATCTTTAGGGAAAGAGACCCCATCAACAACAACAACGGGGGGTTTCCACCCTTGTTCAACAGTCATCTAGACTCTCTCATCTAAGGACTTAAGGAACGCTTCCATGTGAACCTTCCAATGTAAATATTCAGTGTCATTAAAAAATGGAGGACAATTCAAGGGTTGACTACGTTCCATAGCTAATGGGTCAAGGATCGAGTTCAGGCTCTGATACTAATTGAAAATTTAGGGTTATCCTAAGTTCTGACCCTATGCAGAATTACAAACAATAAGCAGGACAAGTCTTGTTACTGCTACTATGGATAAATTAACAAGCAACCACAATAACAATCAAATAAAATTATGCTGCAAAATATTAAAACAATAACAGGAATTAAAGCAGCAAAATAAATCGAACCACACAAAATTCAACACAATGATTTTGGAGACGAAGTGGAAAACTCTTGCGAGTAAAAAATCACTCTGGGGTATAGGCTACTATCTGAATCCACTATATAGAGAAAAACTTACAGCGATGGTCAAGACCTATGATGGCAACTCCACCGACTCAAGTACCTCAATACTGCAAGAACTCAAGGCAACTCCTCAAGCCCGCGACCCACGGTTTTCTTCAGAACCTCTGAAGTCTCTGAGTAGATTTTATCACTAATGATGCCAGAACTCTGACTACCAAACTTCCTCCTAAAGAACTCTAAAGGCTTAGGGAATTATATTGAAGGTTTATCAAAGAATGGATTTCATCATTAACAAAGAAGACAAGAGATTCAAAGAGTCTTCAAGGTGAAATCAAAGAGAGTTGAAAGCTTTGAGAGATTTTGGCTCAAGAAAAATATGTTTCAACCAACTGGGGATGGCGGCTACATGTTTGTTTATATAGGTAGGGTTTATGTTTAGGGTTTTGGAAGCTGAAAAGACTGAAAATCGTGTTCAGATCGCAGTCGCGTTCGAATGGTTACTCAAACGCAACACGATCACGCCCTTTCTATGAAGACTCGTTCGAACGTCAATCGAACGCACAATGAATGGATGCTCTCTGGAATGATCTCGTTCGAACCCAACAAGAATGTGACTCAAATGTTTGCTCTCTGGAATGCTCATGTTCGAACCTAATAAATAACATGCCACTAACGGCACACGTTCTAACCCAATAACGAATGCAGCACCAACGCCAACTGATGAGCGGAAAATATATCAATATTTACCGCCCCTTTTACTTAATATTTTATTTAGTTTCTCGGGTTTGATGAACGTTTTGATGTGTTTTAGTTTATTTTACAGATAAAATAATATTGGGACAAAATGAAATCATTTAGGACGAAATGTGGGTCAAATAAGGGCAAAAATTGGACTTGACATATTAATTTTGGAGATTGAAAACTTGAAAGGGCGTTTTAACGAAGTGTAGTTTTGGAAATTCCAATTTTGCGCATCTGTCGTATTTTAGGCTTAACATTTTACTCCGATATCAGATTGAGCTGATTCAAGTTCCAGATTAAAGAAGACTCAAAGATATACAACTTTGAAAGACAAAATAATTTCGAATTATGAAGATTGCATGCCCGATATTGATGAACCATCCAGTAGTATGTTGTGTGTAATTATTAAAGTCATTTTCAATCATTTTCAAAGCAAATAAATAAATAAATAATAAAATTATCAAATCATCACCAAACATGATAAACAATTAGGGGAGCAATTAATAATGGATTTGGTGGAGTAATTAGTGGAGCATTTAATAATGATTTTGTTGGAGAATTTGATGGATGATTTGATAGAGGTAAAATTTTGCCTATAAATACCAAGCCATTTCATTTGTAAAATCATACTTTCTTCTTTGAAATTCCTAAAGAATAAATAAAAAGATTGTATTTTGTTTGTTTATTTACACTTTCAGTAATTAATTTCAGCTCTAGCACTTTCTTTTCTTTACTTTTCAGTTTTTACTTTCCATAATTTACTTTTACGCACAGTGTTTTCCTTTCTTTACTTTTGCAGTTTTTACGTTTCAAGCAATGAGGAGGTAACTCCCCCTTGCTGGGGTAAAAGGTAAAACTTTTTGCTATCTAGATTAATCTTCCTTAATTATAATATATAAACTATTTAAAACTTGATTTAATGAGGATACCGCTATATTGGCCAGTTGGTAATTAATTATAAATTGGTTTTAACCTGACTAAGTATGGATACTGCCTGGTTGGTTGGTTGGTGATTAATTATTAATTTGACTTAATCAAGATATCACCTACATGACTAGTTGGTAATTATCACGCAAAGTTAATATATTATATTAAGGAAGATATCTAAAATAGTAGTAATAAAAGTTGATCCTCTAACCCCAGCATTTTTCTTTTATTGTACTTTTACTTTATTTACTTTCAGCAATTTACTTTTCAGTAATTTACTTTTTTTTCTTTTTTTTTACTTTTTACTTTTTACTTTTTACTTTTACTTTATTTACTTTTCAGTTTTTTACTTTATGTCTTTTATTTTATTTAAGTTTTTACTACCTGTAAATTTATTTTATTTAAGTTTTTACTACCTGTAAATATATGTCGTAACTAAGCCAGTTATCTGGGGTTGTGATGAAATCCAATATCACCTGTTTACAAGGGGTTAAATTATAGTTTGGGTAATATAAAGGTTTATTTATTAAGTCTTAATCCTAATGCTTTTTATTAACTGACCATTAATAAAATTGAACTGGTAAACTTAAAAAAGAGATTTTAGGTTAAAGACCTTAGACTCAATAGCCCACAATCTTCCTTGAGGAAAGATAACCCTTCAATAGATTTCCTTACAGAATAGGAATATACCTGTCGGGCGGGGGTAGCCAAAATTGGAATTTAATCTTAATAAATTCAGATAATTTGGTTAACATAGGAATATGATTAATTGAGTTATACTGGGTATTTGTATTTGACCATACGAAGAGGCTTTTACATAATTTCGTGTTCCAGATTAATAAACCAATATATTACACAAATGTAAAATAACCACTTCATCTTTTAAAAAGATATTGAAATGATTCACAACCCCGGATAGTTTTATAAATTTGAATTTTCTTCAACCTACTTTCAAGAAATTTTATTTACTTGTTTTAAGTTTTAAAGTCACCACCCAATCAAACAATCAATCTATTAAATACTTGTAAACATTTAACTTCATAAATTGATAACAAAATGTTTTAAGTCCTCGTGGGATCGATACTTTTTATACTACTTGAACAATACATGCGCTTGCGTTATACGCGTGTGATTATGCCGGTCACCAACCATTCGAACACTACAACGAACGCACCACGAACGTATGTCTGATGCACAGCAGCCAGAAACCAGTCCAATTGCACAAAGATCTTCATGAAAGATTACAACTCAATTGAACTTATTTTGTCACGGACACATGCCAATAAAAATGGAACTAACACACCCTCCACAATTGAACTTATCGTGGAGAGAAAAACTGCTTAACTGTTGTAGTCGTGGGATCAACCGCATTACGTGTCCTCGTCCCAATCGCTTTTTCTGTCGTCCTGGGTTCTTTGTCGCCCTCGTTGCCCTTCGTCCTTTACTCTTTTGATGCTATGGTGATTTCGCTCGTGACAAATTTTCTTTTGTCAACAATTACATTTAATATACGAGTGTATATAGTAAAAGAATGTTTTAAGTAATTTTCAAGGTACATATAACACCATCCTTAATAGTAATGATATATGGGCATTGAACTAAATTTTGTACTAAATTTTTTATAACTTATAATTAGTAGTTATTAAATAGTATTTTAAATATAATTGAATATTAATATGGATATCTATTAAAGGATATGAAAAGTTTAGCAGTTCAGTGGAACCAAATTCTTATTTAATACGTAAACAATTTCAAAAGTCACAACTTTTTATTAAATTGAAGAAATTTTATCTCACGGATATTGAAAAATATATTGAAAATCCTTGGAAGTCTTTAAAACTAGTAGACTACAAAATATAGAACATTATTGAAATGAATTTGAATTTAGGCCGAAAGAATTGAAATGAAGTGAGTTGGGATATATTTAAAGACACATCCTAAATATAATATATATATATATATATATATATATATATATATATATATATAGTGTATTTTTGAATGTATCATTGAGTGTACATCTATCATTATTTTATTATTGAATTTGGATGAATAAACGAGCCTAAAATCCTTAAAAATTTGAACAATTTTATTCGAGATTAGACAAAAATCTTACCTAAAACTTAAATGATCATAATTAAAATGTATTTTATTTTTATTACAAGACATAATGTCACTTGCAATAAAGCAATGCAACAAAAGATGCAGTCACCTCCTAACATCGACTGAAGGGAAAAAAAAAATAATAATAACAAGAGAAACAACACATAGCTGTCAATCTTATTTGTAAAGCTCTGCATTAGCAAGCCTTGGTGTTGGAATGGCGACCAAAGGTTTCTTTTTCTTGACAACAAGCCCATATTTATCAGACAAATCCAGATTTTCACCACATGGCAATTTCCAATCAAAAGAGTGCAGTAATGAAGCCAGAACAAACATGACAAGCCTCTCAGCAAGAGGAAAAGCCAGCACATATCCTTCTACCAGAACCAAATGGCATGTAATGAAAGTTGTTGCCCGTGTAATCAAATTTATCAGTATCATTTAAAAACCTCTCAGGTTGAAATTCCAGGGGATTGTCCCAAAGTTGAGGATCTGTCTGTATGGCCCCTATATTTATAATGACACTTGCACCTTTAGGTATAGTGTAGCCACCAATGGTTGTGTCTTGACTTGGAGTACGTGGAGGCAGTAGCTTAGAAGGAGAGTGCAATCGAAATGTTTCTTTCACTGCAGCTTCTAAATACTTTAACTGAGGCAAGTGAGACTCTTCAACAATGTTGTCCATACCCACAACCTTTGCTAATTCAGACTGAACCTTCTTCATCTCCTCAGGATACTGCAGCAGTTTTGTCATTGTCCATTCCAATATTGTTGTGGTGGTGTCAGTGCCACCCGTAATTATGTCCTGTTCAAAAAAAAAAACTTATTTATGCAAATATTTTTTTTATGCAAATATATATATTTATGCATATATATATGTAATGTTTTTAATCCCATCCTGAACGAGAAAAAATCCCATTGAGACGGAAAAAATTACGAACCCTACTTTCTAGGGATCATAAGGAAAGGAAGTATTGTAAATACCATGAGCAAAGCGATAAGTTGGGTCTTGTTAAGTGAAGTTGAGCTATCTTCACCATCTAATAGCTCTAAGAAAGACTGCAAAAAGTCCTTCCCTCCATCCAAATTCAACTTTCCTTTCGCTATCAAATCCTGACGCTTTTCAACAGCAGAGTTTAAAAATTTTTCAAACCACACAGCAATCTTCTTAGTTTTGTTTTCAATTCCTTGTATATCAAACCGTGAAAGCACCGGAAATATGTCCGAAATATTCGGAGTTCCAATCAGATCCATGATATCTTCAAGCATCTGTTTGACCTGAGCATCAATATCAGTCCCCATTTCTCCAAAATCCTGAGCGCCACCCCACAGCATGTTCTGAAGCACATTAATGGAAGTCGAAGTTGACAATTCACCAACATCGACAGGCTTGCCAGTTTCGTTTCTATACAAATATCTGATAGTTTTCTTCAGCTCTTGGTTTCTTAGAGCAGAACAAGAATCCAGGCTTGAATTACTCATCATCTCGCCCACCATGACCTTCCGCAATTTCCTCCAGTGAGCTCCATACGGACACCATACGATGTCACTTCCCCCGAACGTTGAGAGCCGTGCGGCGATTGTTGGCTCACGGTTACCGAAGATTGTGTCTTTGTCACGAACCACTTCTTTGGCTAGTGAGGGTGAGCTCACCACTACCCATAATTTGTTTGCGAGCCAGAACTTGTAGACAGGGCCGTAGGTTCCAGCCAATTCTGTAAACGACTTGTGGAGATCAGTTCCGAGAAATGGAAGGTATCCGACGAATGGCAAGCCGCGGGGACCCGGTGGCAGTGGAGGGCCACTTGCTTTTCTTGTTTTTTTGGTGAACCAGATCACGGCGGCGAGTATAACAACTAATGAAGTGACAATTAATGCAGTAAGATTTTGATGTTTTTCACTGATGGAATTGCATAACCAAGACCAGACACAATCCATTTTTGAGCTTTTATGAGTTTCAGTACTTGTCTGTCTTGGAAAGGAACTTTGCATCTATGTATAAATACAATGGAAAAATTCTAGAATTGATGATGTTAAAGATTGAGGGGAGCCGCCGTGAATGACTAGGAATAAATAAAAAATTAAAAATACAAATGGAAGCAGCCTTCTTTGGGTCCATGAGGAAAGTGCTTAAGCAGTTAATCTTTGAATCCTATATATAGTTGTTGACAGAGAATTAAAATTTATTTATATTGTTCATGAAGGTGTGTTTGGAGATAATGAAGAATAATTATATTATTAAGGCCGGTCAAACTTCAAGGGTAGGTAAACATGATGAGTTGGATGAAATATAATTTAAATTGAATTTCCCGTTTTGCCACATTCAACCAATACACGAAAATCATTTAGTCAATAAACAACTGAAAACTCTGGTTGTTAGTAGGATGGTAAAAATCACATGGGGTATCAGAAGATAGATCGGTATTTGTATTGATTTTCACATTTAAATGAAGATAAAATCGCCCAGTGGTGGACTTGTGCTCTCTTCGACTCCCTGCAGTGGCAGGGAGTCAAAATATATTCTCTCAATTTGAGAGTGGTGGATTTCTCCCCATATTTGAGTGGGAGCTGATGTTTCGTCTCTAGTAGACGTAGAATTCTGGATGTACTTCAATGTTTGTATTCAATATTCCAGTAGATTTCAGATTATATATCTGTAGATTTGTATTGTAATAAAAAAAAATGAAGATAAAATCATCTGGAGAATTGGATACGGGTATCATATCCGTTGAGATGATTAGTCTTTGCATTCATTAAAAAAATAGTAATTGAGTGTGGGAGGTAAAAAGTCATTGTTTTAAAAACAAAATCAAAACTTGATTGATTTTGACTGATTTATCGATTGATTTTCGATTACCTAAAACTCTGTCAATTTCAATTTTTAATTTAATTTTAATTTTTTTTTTTTTGGATTTTAATTGATGATTTTATGTGAAAAAGAAAGATTTCGTTAGCAATAATGAAAGGAGTGAGAATATGTAAACAGTTACAACCGGTATAATAACTCAAATATACTTAATTTATTATATTTTCTTAAATAAAAATATTTTTTTTTCTATTTGTATCAAAACAATCTATATTCATATTGATTTGTTTAAATTACTCTGATTGTTTAGTCTTTATTTATCATAAATGAATGATTTTGTGAGATGAGTTTTGTTTGTTTTTTCAACTCTCAGTCATGTGAAATGTCAACTTTACTTTTTCTTGATTAATTTATAATTTATTTTCGATTAATTGCTAATTACTCAAATAACTTTGTGATTTGTTGTTGATTTCTAAATGAAAATAATGAGCATTTTGTTGTAAATTCCTCAAAATTCATTGAATAAGATATATATATTTATATCATTGAGATTTTCAAGGGGTGTATGGGAGGTTGCAATCCTTGGAGGGTTGCAACCCACCCCAACGGGTGCCCTATTGGCACCCCTTCATGCCTTATAAAAGAAGGCTTTTATTCCAAATGAAATACACAGAAATATACAAGTATATCCAAAGGATTAAAAAAGGCATTGTGTTGTTTTATTTGTTTTGAGAGAGAGATCCACCATTTTGGATCCTAGTTCAAACACTTGTTAAGGAGTGCTCCTTGAACAAGTAAAATCCAAGTAATCCTGGGAGAACATTGGCAAAACGAATCCGTAAAGCACCTGTGACGGCGCCAATAAGTTTTTAAGGATAGAGATCATCTCGACTTGAACGTTTTAATCAGGTTTTTCAGGTTTTTATTGTTTTAGGGTTTTATTGCATCTAGATCTACTTTTGGTTGTTTGATCTGCTTGATTTGCATGTTGTATCACTATTTAATGACACCATATTTCACAACAATCTTAAGAACTTATTGCTCTAGTGTTATTAGATAGTAATTCGCATGTTAGGGTTTGAATATTTTCTGAAAAATTCGGACTGTGCATGAAAAACCCGTAGGGCGTTCGAACGCCCGACGAACGCGAAGGCTTAAAATCTGAAAATTCGTAAGAACTTTCGAACGCGTCTTCAAACGCAACTCGAACGCAAGCCTTATGCCTAAGAACGTTCGAACGCGTCCTAAACGCAACTCGAACGCAAACTCTCTGAAATCATTCCGTTCGAACGTGTTCTCAAACGCTACTCGAACGTGAACTCTCTGGAAACGATTCGTTCGAACGCGTTATCAAACGCAACACGAATGCACACACACTGGACAGTCTCGTTCGAACGTAGATACGAACGCGACACTAATGAAATAATCATGTAATTATAAACTGCAAACTTAAATTAATATTAACTTAGTAAATCATATACTGTAACACATTAATCTTGGTAGTATAGATTTAAGTTATTATTAGGTTGTTCAATTATCACAAGCATACACATTGTGATAAAGTTGAAATTGATTGGGTGTTGCATACTTGGGTGAGAATTTAAAGTGTAATCTTACACAAGAAATTCCATTCAATCTTGATTGACACTTACACATATATCTACACATATCGTATATTAATTGTGAAATTGAAGAAGTGTAATTTTGGGTTTTAATTTCTAAAAGATCTTAGTGAAAAAGTATTTAAAGAATATTCTGTCAAAAAGGCTATAAAAGCCTAAGTGGTCAGGGACTTAAGCGGTTACTCCGGACCCCCCTCGTCCTCTGGGAATATTCATTTATTCATTTTTCTAAGGAATCTTTAGTTAAAATTCAAGGACTTATGTTTATTGGAACCACCGTCCAATAGAACAACAAGTGGCTACCGAGAATATCACTTTGAACAAAATCATTCGTTGATCATTGTACAATTCATCTTTCGTAGACTAATTGAACCCTATTGATTTTAATCAGTTATAAATGTCTAGCGGAAACATCAAAGTACCGGTCTCTCATGGAGAAAAGTCGGAGAAATTTGGTGTGGCAAATTTCAAACAGTGGCAGAGTAAAATGCTGTTGTACCTGACAACTCTCCAGTTAGCTAAGTTCCTCAAAGATCATCCGGGTCCTGTGGAGGGTGAATCGGAAATGGCCAAGGAAGAGCGAGAACAGACATGGTTGTCTGGAGACTTCTTATGCAAGAACTACCTTTTGGGTGGTCTTGACAATACCCTGTACAATGTGTACCAAGGCATGACTTATACGAAGATTCTCTGGGAATCTCTCGAGAAGAAGTACAAAACCGATGATACCGGACAAAAGAAATTTATCATGGGTAGGTTCCTAGACTACAAGATGGTAGATTCAAGGACGGTGATGTCTCAGTTGGGTGAACTGCAATTGATCATTCATGAAATACTGGATGATGGAATGAAACTCTGTGAGATGTTTCAAGTTGCCGCCATAATTGAAAAGTTGCCTCCATCATAGAAGGACTTCAGGAGCTATCTGAAACACAAAAAGAAGCATATGAGCCTTAAAGACCTCAGTGTTCGATTGAGAATCGAGGAGGACAACAGGATGTCCGAGAAGGCCAGCTACAAGACTATGGAGTGTAAGGCCAACATCATTGAGGGTGTGAAGGGTAGCAAGAAAAGAAAGAACAGTGTAGCTAATTCTTCGAACAAGAAGTTCAAGGGGAAATGCTACAACTGTGGAAAGAGCGGTCAATGTAAAAAGACTGCAGAAACAAGAAGTCTCAGGACAAGGGCAAGAAAAAGAAAAATGAGGCCCATGTCATTGAAGGCGAGCAGCTAACTGATGAAATCTCAGAGATGGAACTATCAGCAGTGGTAACCGAAGCCAACATAGTTGGGAATCCGAGAGAATGATGGGTAGATACTGGGGCTACTCGTCATATCTATGCAGACAGTAAAATATTTTCCATGTACCAGAAAGTCGATGGCGGCGATCATCTGACAATGGGAAACTCGTCTGCCTCTCAAGTGGTTGGACAAGGCACAGTGGTTCTGAAGATGGCATCTGGAAATGAGCTAACATTGAAAAATGTACTGCACATTGCAGATATTCGGAAGAACTTGGTCTCGGGCTCTCTTCTTAGTAAGGCTGGTTTTAAGCTATTGTTTGTTTCTGATAAGTTTGTATTGACTAAGAATGATATGTATGTAGAAAAAGGATACCTAACTGTGGGCCTTTTCAAACTAAATGTAATGACTGTTAATCGTGCTATTAATAAAGCTAGTTCGTCTGCTTATATTATTGTGTCACAAAATGTATGGCATGAGAGGTTAGAACATGTTAATTATGATACCATGCGTAAATTAATTAACATGTACCTTATACCGAAATTTGTAATTGATAGCCAACATAAGTGTGAAGCATGTGTTGAAGCAAAAATGCATAGAACATCATTTCATTCTATAGAACGCAGTTCTGAACCGCTGGAACTTGTACATACCGATGTATGTGACATGAATATTGTGCAAACAAGAGGCGGTAAAAAGTAATTTGTCACTTTTATCGATGACAGCACAAGATTCTGTTATGTGTACTTGCTGAGAAGCAAAGCTGAAGCAATTGAGAGCTTCGTACACTATAAGAACGAAGTTGAAAACCAACTTGGCAAGAAAATCAAAAGAATCAGGAGTGATAGAGGCGGTGAATACGTTTCACCATTCGATGAATATTGTTCTGTGCACGGAATTATTCACGAAACCACTACTCCTTATTCTCCTCAACAGAACGGAATTGTGGAGCATAAAAATCGAACATTGAAGGAAATGATGAACGCCATGTTGACGAGCTCGGGTCTACCCCAGAACTTGTGGGGGGAAGCCTTGCTCTCCGCGAACTACGTTCTAAACAAGCTTGCTCACAGAAGGTTGGACAATACACCATATGAGTTGTGGAAATATTTCGTACCTTCCTACAAATACCTAAAAGTGTGGGGATATCTTACCAAATTAATGGTTCCTAAACCTAAGAAGGTTAGAATATGACCCAAAACCGTTGATTGTATATTCATTGGATATGCTCGCAACAGTAGTGCGTATCGATTCTTGGTACACAAGTCGGAGATTCCTGACATCAATCCGAATATGATAATTGAGTCAAGCAATGCAATATTTTTTGAAGAGACGTTTCCTTATAAGGAAAGACAGAGAACTGAGTCTCTCAAAAGAACAATTGATACTGTGAAGGACAGTGATCAGGCTGACCAAGAATCAGATCAACGTGTAAATGCTGAGACAATCGAGCCTAGACGCAGCAAAAGAGCTATAATGTCTAAGTCGTTTGGTCCCGATTTTCTGACATACTTGTTAGAAAATGAGCCTCAAAGTTATAAAGAAGCTATGTCTTCTCCGGAGGCACCTCTTTGGAAAGAGGCTATTAACAGTGAGATTTATTCAATCCTACAGAACCATATTTGGGAGTTGGTTGATCTTCCAATAGGTTGTAAGTCGCTGGGCTACAAATGGATATTTAAAAGGAAGATGAAAACGGATGGATCAATAGATAAGTATAAGGCGAGACTTGTCATAAAAGATTATGGACAAAAGGAAGGCCTTGATTACTTTGACACATATTCACCAGTGACCCGTATCACATCGATAAGAATGCTCATAGCCATAGCAGCTATATGTGGTCTTGAAATACATCAAATGGATGTAAAGACGACATTCTTGAATGGTGAATTGGATGAAGAAATTTACATGGAACAACCAGAAGGTTTAGTGTTCCTGGACAAGAACAGAAGGTGTGCAAACTTGTAAAATCCTTGTACGGATTAAAAACAAGCACCTAAACAATGGGTTCAAAACCAATGAGTGTGATAAGTGTGTGTATACCAAATCAACTCAAAAATGATATGTCATTGTGTGTCTCTATGTAGACGATATGCTGATAATTGGTAGTAATCATTAAATGATTCAGTCTACCAAAAACATGTTATCCAGCAGATTTGATATGAAAGATATGGGAAGAGCTGATGTGATCTTAGAAATTAAGATTTCTAGAACATCAGACGGATATATATTATCACAGACTCATTATATTGAGAAGATATTGGATAAATATATCAAAGGAGATCTAAATGTGGCTAAAACCCCTGTGGACCTAACTCTTCATCTATCAAAAAATACTGGTTCAAGCATATCGCAATTAGAGCATTCGAGAATCATCCGAAGTCTGATGTATCTCATGAATTACACACGACCTGATATCGCTCAAGCTGTGAATCGACTTAGCAGATATACGAGCAATCCAAGACATAACCACTGGAAAGCCATAGTAAGAGTTTTGAGGTATTTTAGAGAAACTTCAAAATATGAGCTACATTACGAAGATATCCTGCTGTACTAGAATGATACAGCGATGCTAACTGGATATCTGATACGGTGGATTCCAAATCCACGAGTGGATTTGTTTTCACACTTGGTAATGCAGTCGTGTCATGGAAATCCTCGAGGCAAACATATATTGCCCGGTCTACTATGAAATCAGAGTTCATAGCATTAGACAAAACAGCACAAGAAGTAGAATGGGTTAGAAACTTCCGGAAGGGTATTCCTAGTTGGCCCAAACCGGTGCCAGCGATTAGCATATATTGTGATAGCCAATCGGCCATTGGGAGAGCCCAAAATACAATGTATAATGGTAAGTCTCGACACATACGTCGGAGACATAATACCATACGTCAACTGCTCTCAAGTGGCATAATAACGATCGATTATGTTAAGTCGAAGGAAAACCTAGCGGATCCACTAACTAAAGGTTTACCTCGAGAGCAAGTTGAGAAGTCATCGAGGGGAATGGGCTTGAAGCCTATAATCTAAGAACTGTCACTGTGGAAACCCAACCTAGCTGACTGGAGATCCCAAGATCTAGGTTCAAAAGGGACAACAGAAACTTTGTGCAATTCAAAACAAGCACTTAAGAGTTTCGTACTCTTTCCCATTCCGATAATGTCGCTGAGTGCTGTCTGTCATTGGTTAGGATAAGCTAAGGCTTTTAATGATCACTATATTAGGAGATGAGTCCTAATGGGGGTAAAGACAGATTACATTTTCATAGTAGATCACCTATTTCAAGTAACAAGTGAGGCCGCTTCCATGGGAACCTTTAAAGGCGGGTTACCCTAAAGTGCTTGATGAATCCAGGATCGTTGTTGAGGGCCAAAATGAACACAACCGTAGAACGCAAAAATGGTCGAATTAAAGCTGTGTATTGGCAATTGTCTTGGTTTACATCAACGGCAGAACAGTTCAAGACTATGGGTTACTGGTTTGCCAAGTAAATCTGATTGTCATTCACTAGGAAAGGTTCAAGGCGAAAGCTACCTATTTCGATGCAGCTTTAACTCACGGTATCTCTCTCAAGTGCCTGAATGAATATTTGAAGAATTGTGGGGGATTGTTGTAAATTCCTCAAAATTCATTGAATATGATATGTATATGTATATCATTGGGATTTTCAAGGAGTGTATGGGAGGTTGCAATTCTTGGAGGGTTGCAACCCACCCCAAGGGGTGCCCTATTGTCACCCCTCCATGCCTTATAAAAGACGGCTTTTATTACAAATGAAATACACCGAAATATACAAGTATATCCAAAGGATTAAAAAAGGCATTGTGTTGTTTTCTTTATTTTGAGAGAGAGATCCACCATTTTGGATCATAGTTCAAACACTTATTAAAGAGTGCTTCTTCAACAAGTAAAATCCAAGTAATCTTGGGAGAACATTGACAAAACGAATCCGTAAAGCACCTGTGACGGCGCTAATAAGTTTTTAAGGACAGAGATCATCTCGACTTGAACGTTTTAATCAGGTTTTTCAGGTTTTTATTGTTTTAGGGTTTTATTACATATAGATCTACTTTTGGTTGTTTGATCTGCTTGATTTGCATGTTGTATCACTGTTTAATAACACTATATTTCACAACACATTTGTTTGTATCTTAAAAGAAGAAAGAAATTCTACAAATGTGCGTAGAACAGTTGAATCACAAAAGCAAAATCTATTATTTCATTTTAGATTTTGTACAAATCAATACTGTGTAGTAGTTATCATACATGTCTATAAAAGAATAATTTTTTCCCTGTATTTTATATAATTGAAAGGATAATAGAAAATGAATTTTTATCATTGAAGATTACGAGTTATATATTTTATTTTTATATCTTTATTATTTATTAATAATATTTTAATAAATAGTATATGTTGAATAAGCTTCTTCAAATAAAGACATTTAATAAAATATAATCCTCATGTTGACTAGGACTGACAATACTGCAGGTAAGGATGGCAGAAAAATTCGGGTCCAGTCTGGCCTGGTCCGGTCTGAAAAAAGCCCGTGTCGGGCCTATAATGAGCCAGAGTCGGGCTTTCCAATTTTGGCCCGGCCCCGGCCCGGCTCGAGCTAAAATCAAAAAAAACATATATATATTAATATGTTTGTAGCATTTTTATTTGTTTGTAGTTTTTAAATTGTTAATTTATCAATGAAACTTGTGATTTATTTGTAAATTGTATTTACATATAATGTGAATGTATTTTATATTTATATATTTTTAATTTTTTAATTTTTTTAAAAATTCAGGCCACAAAAAATCCGTGCCCGTTGCCACCATTAAGTGCAGGATGGGTTGAAATTTATCAATAGCGATTTCTTCAGAATAAAATATCATTATAGTTCCATTCCGTGATCTCATATGTATATAAAGACATTAGGTGCCGCCAATAGACTTGTAGCTAAATGACGTTATTAAAGGCATTTAGCATCTTTAGGGATCAAAAAGTACGAGTGAATTAGGATTTTAATATTAAATAATATTTTTTATTTTTATTCTATTAAATTTTCCAGTGATCTCTTTTCTTAAATTTTTGAAAAAGAAAGGATATCTTATTAATAATATTCTGTATGTTTAATAAAACATTTAATGTTATATATGAATTATGTCAGATATATATAGAAATATTTTTAAAATAAATCTTGATACATAATTTCTTGTCAATTTTAAATAAATATAAAGTGACATGTATGAAATATCATTGCAGGTGCTCTTAGTTGAAGATGCCTTCCGTTTCCAATATGGCGGCCGTGCCTCAACCTCATTATAATTTTTTGAACCAAATTAAGAGCTGCTCTTGAAAACTCTTTTGACTTTTGTGGATTTAACAATATTTTTTTTAAAAAAAAAAAAAAAAAAAAAAAGGGACGCTATGGTCAGTATTCGCCCGTGGTGGGGGACTCTTTTTTATATATATATATATAAATATATATATATATGATTAGGGGCGTGTAAAACAGATTATTCTATTCTTTTGAGATAGAATCAGAAACAATCTTAATTTAATTCGATTTTTATATTTTGAAATCAAAATCTATTCGATATAAATCGATTCCATAATTATTTTCATATTTCAAACTTCATTGCTTATGGCCAATAGTTACTATATATAAACCACTTATAGGATCCATTTTTTGTATCCATTGATTGGTTATTAGGTTTAAAGTTCTATAGCAAGTATTAGCACAGACTCTTTATTTTGTCAGAACAGAAGTGACAGAACAACAGGTGGTAATAACTATAACAACATGAATATGCCATGGACTCCAAATGGTAACTACAAGTCATTGAGTATAAAAAGAAGACTAGCATTACTTCGAAATCAGACGCAAATCTTCTTGCCGATTCCAAGCTGTCTGTAAGGCTCATTTTGTGAAGCTTACACCTGGTTTGTATAGTGGATGGTCCTTGGCCATTTCTATTTTATTAGCCAACTTTATCATGGCTTCTTGAAATCCATTTTCATTATAGCATGCTTGAAGCTTTGCCTTAAATTCTACTATTCACGTCATCCATTTAACAATATAATAATATTTAGCCATGTTGATGGGGATTTCTGCAGCTAAGGTTTCTGAACAGTTCGATAAGGGCAAAAAGGGAAGTTCCACTCATCCAGATGACATAGCATGATTCAGTTCTTCGAGGCCGACAGCAAATGAGCCGAGACCGACCACAATAGCCCGGTAGCTCGGTTCATTTCTATTCACTCCCAGGATCGATAGCTCGAATATTGTGGATCATGTCGGAAGTTGAGGGGCAGATCAGTTCGTTAATTGGCCGACCTCTTGAGGACTGACGTGGGATCAGAATAACAAGATTTTTCCCTCCAAAACTCTCACATTCGAAATTCAACAGGTTGTCATCATTAATGAAAAGATCTGACAATTCACCTTTACTGTGTGATGTGACAGTAATTCAGATGGTAGATCTTACTTTCAGCAATAGCAATTTGAGGAAGGGAATCTGTCAAATCGCCGAAAATCTGCAGACCTGCAAGGCTGGTGTCACAAAAATATGGAAACAATGTCGTATATATTGAGTAGTATATAAGGGAAGGTTGATCACATTTGTAAGGGTTACAAAATTTTTAATTTAAGAACAACTTGTAAGAAATAGCATAACCTGCTCGGTTTCATTAGACCTTCAGTAAACAGGTCGGTCGAGCTCGGTTTAGTAATAAAAGAACCCCTCATCCCGCTTTGTGACCATGGAAGTAGGCTGGACAAGCTCCACCGAACCACGTTAAATCTTTTATTTTCGATTTCTTGTGTGTTTCTTATTTTTCGCCAAATTTACTTTTAGTCATCACATAACCAAACAAATTCAAGGTTGAGGGAAGTTTGTCTCGGGTGTGTTATCTCGACACTACCACTAGGACGAAAATCGTCCGTCAACAAGCCATACGTATTATAATAATAAAAATTAAATAAATGGTAATTATATATGTTTAATACAACTCCATATATTATATAGTTATTGATTGGAAATATCATAACACCGTCCAAAAGGGCGTGACTTGGTGGTGTATGGTTCATAATCTGACATTCGGATCCTGGGTTCGAATCCAATAGGTATGTTTCTTGTAAGAATATGGGATAACCGGATATTTTACCTGTTTCGTTTAGACCCGAATCAGATAATTTAACAACGAAATTTCCAATATTTCAAAAAAATAAAAAATCGAAACACCGATATATAATTATTGTACCAAATAATTACTAGTTAAACATGTTCCATCGACAATCCTCAATATTAACTAGTGGTTCACATACGCTAAGACTTCCAAAATCTGTCTAGATATAACAAGGGCTTTATAGCTTCAACGTCCCAGAACTATACATGGCAAAAAAGCCCGGGTCGGGCTTCAAAAGGAAGGTCTGTTTTGGACCCGGGCTTAAAATAAATAAATAATTTTTTATTTATAAAATATATATTTATATAATAAATTTTTTATAATAAAAAAATCGGACCCGAGCTTAAAATAAATAAATAAATATCTTTATTTATATAATATATATATATTTATAATAAATTTTTTATTTATAATTTTTATAATAAAAAAATCGGGCTCGGGGCCAAATTTCTTTTGGCTAGGCTCAGGCCGGGCTTTGATCTTGCCATGCATACCTAGAACTTACTATAAAGAAGGATACCCACTATTGAGTGTGATGAGAACATGTTCATTAAATTTTCCTTGTGAAACATAATATGCTTATATTAAGTGAGGAATGAGAAGAATTAAATTGTCATGTATAGAAATTATTAAAAAAACAAAATCAGGATTTTATAGAGTTTTATAAATAATAATTTCAATTATAATATAATAATGTCAAAAAATTCAACCCCATTTAATTAAAAAAATCACATTATCTTTGTGGACGCTGAATTCGGTCGAGGTCCATAATCGAGAACGAGTTGATGGGCACGAACAAACCTATAAAATAAGGGTAGAACGACCAAGGAGGTTACTGCCCACCGGTATGGTGGAAGCCGTAGGCACTCCGACGCTCAAGTTAGTCAAAAAACGAAAGAGTCAAAGGTGATAGGATTAAGGTCTAAGGATACCTCAACCTCAGTTTGATTGCCGTGAGTGCGAGGGTATTATGTTTTATCTGAAGGTAGATGTAATGCAAAAGATCCCCTCTCTATTCCTTTGCTTCCTTCTTTTATAGGTTCCATGATGTGAGGTCCCTCTTCTGCCCGTTGGAGTCGTTGTCAATGGTGGTTTAACTCAGGTGCTTTATGTCTGATAACTGATGATCGTTTGTGTATATTCTAAAATCGTCGACTTTATGGTGATGTTTATGAATTCTGTTTCTCTCTTGATTATAGTAATTGGTGTCCATTGGTTCTCTTCATGTTAATGGATTTGGGCCCATGAGGCTTCTTTGTATGACATTTTTTTTATAGGCTGGATCCGCTAATGGGCTCTAGGTTTAGTGGTTGGCCTTGGGGTAAATGTCGATTTTATCCCTAGGCCTAAATTTGGCCCGAATAGTTTATCCCATACTCTCTATTTGATTCATTCTATTTGATTCGACACGAGTCATTTGGGGATATCCCTGGTCGACTGAACCAGATGATGGTTCAGGAGAAATTTCACTCGACATGTCGAATGTTACGAATGAATTCCTTCATTCTATTTTATTCAACACGAGTCATCTGGGGGATGTCCCAGGTCGACTGAACCAGATGATGGTTCATGAGTAATTTCACTCGACATGTCAAATATTACGAGTGAATTCCATAACTCTATTTGACTCGACATGAGTCATCTGAGGCATGTCTCCGGTTGACTGAACAAGATGATGATTCAGGAGTAATTTCACTCGACATATCGAATGTTACGAGTGAATTCCATAACTCTATTTAACTCGACATGAGTCATCAAGGGATGTTTCCGGTCGACTGAACCAGATAATGGTTCAGGGGAAATTTCACTCGTCATGTCGAATGTTACGAGTGAATTCCTTCATTCTATTTGACTCGACAAGAGACATTTTGGGGATGTCCCCGGTCGACTGAACCAGATGATGGTTCATGAGTAATTTTACTCGATATGTCGAATGTTACGAGTGAATTCCTTCATTCTATTTGACTTGACACGAGTCATCTGAGGGATATCCCCGGTCGACTGAACAAGATGATGGTTCAAGAATAATTTCACTCGATATGTCGAATGTTACGAGTGAATTGCATAACATAATTTGACTCGACACGAGTCATCTGGGGGATGTCCCCGGTCGGCTGAACATCAGATGATGGTTTAGGAATAATTTCACTCAACATATTTCCTCATTCGACACTTAGAATATTTCCCCGTCTCTTTCCAGTCATTAATTGCAAACCCTAGTGTGGATTACGAGGAGTTTTTGGCAGGAATGTTGGCGTGAATTTAAGTAGTGTGTATAAAAGAGCTTTGGGTACTTCATTTTGTCTCATTCGGAAGCCGAGTAAGGAAAGCTCTCAAGTGTTTTTAGGTAACTCTTCGAAAATTTCCTCTTGTTCTTCAATTTCTTTAAACATTCATAGTGTTGATTCAAGCTGTTCTTAGGTAAAATTGACTGTTTGATCTTTGGGTTTGTGTGAATTATTTAAAATTATGTTCGTGGGTTTTGATCTTTAGGAGGTAGGTTATTAGGGAGTTTAGTTGTTTATATGATTGTCGTTTGGAAGATGTCGAGTGGAGAATCCTTAGGCAGCTTAGGTGCCAAGATTGATAGTTATGTCGAATCGTCAAGCGAGACCAATGAGGATGAAGTATACAAAGATTGGTCATACCAGGAGTTGATCGAGGGTGGCGTAGTTACCCTGGCTAGGCCTTCTCTAGAGACCCCTACCGAGGCCATACCACTAAGGTCTTTACCCGTTGTTGGGGAGCCGAGTGACTTTCCTTGTACGAGTGAACCTACTAATTTATTATCTAAGAATCCTGCTAGTCGAATGACTGGGAAAGTGTTGAGGGAACTCAGGTGCATGTATAGGTTTCCTGATTCTCTGGAACTCCGGGTGCCTTCGTCGAATGAAAGAATCGATTACAAGGTTCCGGGATGGATGAGATTCTACGTACGTCCATTTTTTATGGGATTGAGGTTTCCTATTCTGAGACTGGTTTGAGAGGTTTTGGATCATTTTGAAGTTACTCCTTCACAGCTGATGCCAAATGCGTGGAGGATTTTATTGTCGATTGAATATTTTTCTTTTGAGTTGGGAATACTCTTTGAGGTAAAGGATATTTTAGAAACGTATTACCTGAAGGAGCATTTGAAGGAGAAAAGAAGATATACATTGATCCTTCGTCAGAGAAAAACGCATTTAGTTACTGGATTGCCGACTAATGATAGGGGAAATTAGCAGTCCTAATATTTCTTTGCAAAGGGTGAGGGTATATTTGGATCGACCGGGGATGGTCGAATCCCAGATTTTTGGTGTTTATCGAGTGAGTAACGTTCTTTCTCTAAATTTTAATCCTTAAGTCATACTTGCGT
This sequence comes from Zanthoxylum bungeanum, assembly GCA_019454045.1. Classification (NCBI taxonomy): domain Eukaryota; kingdom Viridiplantae; phylum Streptophyta; class Magnoliopsida; order Sapindales; family Rutaceae; genus Zanthoxylum; species Zanthoxylum bungeanum. The sequence goes on from SKCR01034423.1 coordinate 41,177, forward strand.
ATTTGAATAACCATGTGCTTGTTACTGCAGATCCTTTACGAAATAAGTCATTCGTCACGACTGCACGTACAATTTCTAACACCAAAGCCATTCTATCTCTATCGGCCGAGGAAAGATATTGTAAGACCATCCTAGCGGAAAAGAGATTAAGGGCAACTCTGTTGTGGAAGGAAATTTATCATCGAGAATGAGAAAGTAAAGTTCTGGCCTCCTGTAACGATGTTTTGCCCGTGATAAATTGTAGATGGTCGTGTCGAATATTATATGAAGAGTCTGGATATCGAGAACCCCTAAAATCTGAAGAACTTTTATGCGCAGAGGAAATGATGACTGGACCATTCACAGTAGCTTCACTTGACGAGATGAAGAGCCGGAGGAAGTCAAGGAAGTTGAAGAAGAAAGAACCAAAAGTCGAAAAAGAAACTGGAATTCAGCAAAGGGAAGTTATTTCAAGTGAGGGTGTAGCAGAGAATGTGAAGTCGGCCGAAATGATTTTTGCGGGGAAGAAAAAGAAGTCTACTACCGAAGCGGAAAAGAACTCTGATAACCTTATCTTAAAGGTTCCACGAGAGTCGACTGCAATTTCTGATCCTTCAAGCATTGATTCTTTCGTGGAAGGGCTTCTTCTGGAGGGGAATGAAGTGAGGTTAGCATAAATCGGCCCGGTGGAGGCTATGAAGAAAGCCATTACCTTGAATTATCAAGTGAGTAGAACCCATTTTTTTTTGTCGAATGACATCCTGACTCGGGCTGTTTAGGCGCTGGAGTGCAGTCTGTACATGCGAAAGAATACGGAATCCAGTATGAAGAAGATCAGAGAGCTGGAGAAAGCTTTGTCGGCGGTGAGGAAGGAATCATCAGATATGAAGTCCGGGTTGGTAGCTTGTCAAAGGAAGGAAAGAGGACTTGAGAAGGAGCTGAAGGAGGTTAAGGCTGCTTTAAAGTTGGAGAAAGAAACGGCCGAGCTAACAATTCATAGCTACAAAGAAAGTTTTGAAAACATAAAGAAAGAAAATGAATTACTGTTAGAGCAAATGGAGGACATCGCCATCGACTCCATGATGAAAAATAGATGTGATTTAATGGGGGAATATCTTGCTGGAAAACATGAAGACTGGAAGCCTGAGAAGTGGATTAGCGAATATGAAAGAAGTGAAGCCGGTATTTCTTCATTGATGGAGGACGATGGTGAAGAAAAAGGGCTGAAGGTTAAGTCGAAGAAGGATGAGGTGGAGCCGGATGCATTTACTGTTGCCGAAACGGAAGAGGTTGAAAAATGTTTAGAGGGAGAAGATGTTGGTCCGGAAGCTGTCGAGACTTAAGAAGATGTTCCTGCCAGTCTTCCTACGGCTACCGATGAAGGACCAAACAGTGTCTTTGAAGTTTAAGGGTTTGATATTAATTTTGAACATTTTATATGAAGTCGGACTCAATGGTCGGATAGTAAGGCGAAAGCCGAAATTTTGAACAATCAACTTTTTGTATAGATTGGATGATATTTCAATGAACGAACGTTTATTGCAGCTAATTGTGTAGGACTTCTAAAAATTTCCTTATTTCATACTTATCACAACTGCTAAATATTGGAAAAGATAATTGCCTTGAAAAAAAAAAACAAAACATAAGTGCCTTGAAAAACAGCAATACATAAGTGTTACCGGATGAATCGCTTGAGATAGACTGCGTTCTAACTATTGCGTACGGGAGTCCCCTCCATGGTCTGTAGCTTGTAGGCTTCTCTCTCGACAACTTTCGTGATGAGGTATGGGCTTTCCTAATTTGGACCCAACTTTCCATCTCCAATTTCCTTAGTGTTCTGCAACACTCTCCGTAGTACCCAATCTCCTTCCTTGAAAGTTCTACTCCTGATATTTTTATCGAAGTATCTTGACATCCTCTGCTGATGAGCAGCTAGTCGAATGGAAGCTCGGTCCCTTATCTCATCTACCGTGTCGAGATTGAAATTCATCAGCCGATGATTATTTCTTCGTTGAGCCATTGGTAGCGTGTGGATGAGATGACTTCTTCGGTTGGAATTACTGCTTCCGTTCCAAATGCCAAAGCGAAAGGAGTTTCGCCTGTTGAAGATCTTACTTTCATTCGGTATGACCACAACACTCCTGGAAGTTCATCCGTCCAAGCATCTTTAGCCTTCTCCAATCTCTTCTTCAAAGTGTTTAGGATCGTCTTGTTGGACGATTCGGCCTGGCCGTTCGCTTGTGGAAAGCGTGGGGTTGAGAAACTCAATTTTATGCCCCAGTTCCTGCAGAAGTCTTGAAAATGATGGCTGATGAATTGAGAGCCGTTATCGATTACAATTTCTCTTGGTATGTCGAATCGATAGAAGATATTTTTCCAAACGAAAGTTTGAGCTTCCTTTTCGCGTACTCTAGCGAATACTTCAACCTCTCCAATTCGAGTAATAATCTGTCATCACAAGCATGTAGATGCGTTGACCATGAGCGGTTGGGATTTTTCCTACTATGTCCATTCCCCATTTCATAAACGGTCATAGAGATAGAATGTGATTTAGTCTTTCTTGTGGTAGATGGGGAACTGGAGCAAACCTTTGACACTTGTCACACTTTTTAGTGAATTCAGTCGAGTCAATCCTCATTGTCGGCCAGTAATATCCTGTCGAATGGGCTCGAATAGCCAATCTCCTACTGCCAGAGTGGTTCCCACATTCCTCTTCATGCAACTCTGCCAACACATGTTGCGCTTCGTCCCGTGTGAGAGATTTCAAGTAGGGTCCTGTGAATGATCTTCTTAGCAGCTGACCATCGAACATAACGAACCTCACAGATTGTCTCTAGACTTTTCTGGCTTGCACTCTGTCTTTTGGAAGCATGCCTTCTTGTAGATACTTGACGATGGGCTTCATCCAAGTGTCGACTGAATCGACAGCTGCAACGGTTGTTTCTTCATTCCAGATTACCGATCAGCTCATATACACTACTGGTATTGTTCGTGGTTTGTCCCCCTCCATTGTCGATCCGAGAGTTGCGAGAGCATGTGCTTGGGAATTTTCGCTTCGTGGGACTTGGGTTATGGAGAATTCTTCGAACGTCGACCGTATATCGTTCACCTTTTGTAAGTAGGAAGCCATTGCTTGTCCTCGAGCATGATATGGTCCCTGGATCTGGTTGACAATCAACTGAGAGTCGGTCTTCACTTCTATCTTCCCGGCTCCCAGTTCTTTTGCTAACGATAACACAACGATCAATGCTTCGTACTCCACTTCGTTGTTGATAACCCTGAATCCGCACTTGATAACTTGTTACAAAATATCGCTTGCCGAGGTGGTGATCATGATTCCAAGGCCGCAGCTCTTTTTGTTACTGAACCTGTCGACTGCTAGCTTCCAATGAATTATCGGCTGAATGGAATAGACCTCGCTCTCAACTGATGCAAGTAGGTCGGGAGTGAAGTCGGCAATAAAATCAGCCAATGCTTGAGATTTGATGGCCGTCCGAGGCTGGTACGTTATGTCTTGTTCTCCAAGTTCAATCACCCACTTCATCGATCTCCCTGAAAATTCTGGTTTATGGAGTTTGCTTCTTAATGGATATATCGTGTATACCGTGATCGGGTGTCCTTGAAAGTAGGTCTGAGCTTTCTTGCGGCTGTAACTAGAGCGAATACCAACTTCTCAATTAAAGGGTAGCGTGATTCTGCTCCGATCAGTGCTTTACTCACGTAGTAAACTGGTAGTTGAGTATCTATCTTATATCTCACTAGAACTCTGCTAACCGCGCACTCTGAAACTCGCAAGTACAAGTAGAGCCTCTCATTGTCGAGTGGTTTCGACAACATGAGAGGTGTGGTGAGGTATAGTTTGAGACCTTTTAGCGCCTCTTGACAAGCAGGGGTCCACTCAAAGATGTTAGCCTTTTTTAAAGCTAAAAAGAACAAAAAACTTTTATTTGTGGATTTGGAAATGAACATGTTTAATGCCGCGATCCTCCCAGTTAGTCGCATGATGTCATTCGGGCGGGAAGGAGATGGAATGTCGAGAATTGATCTAATCTGGTCTGGATTTGCTTCTATTCCTCGTCGAGTAACTACGTATCCCAAGAATTTCCCTGAAGCGACACCAAACGCACACGTAGTAAGATTCAACTTTATTCCGTACCTGTCCATGATGTCAAAGGCTTCTTCCAAATGGTTGTTCCAATTTGATAGACTTCACCAGCATGTCGTCCATGTAAACCTCCATTGTCTTCCCAATTTGACTGTCTAACATCTTGTTGACCAGTCGTTGGTATGTTGTTCCCTCATTTTTTAAGCCAAATGACATGACCTTGTAACAGACAATCCCTCGGTTAGTGACAAAAACTGTCTTCTTATGATTGTCAGGATGCATGAGGATCTGGTTGTAGCCTGAATACGCATCCATAAAGCTTAATAGCTCATGCCCAGCTGTTGCGTCAACCATTGAATCAATATGTGGCAGTGGGAACGAATCCTTTGGACAACCTTTGTTCAGATCCGTAAATTCGATGCAAACTCTCCACTTTCCATTCTTTTTCTTCACAACTACAATATTCGCAAGCCATTCCGGAAACTGTACTTCTTTAACTGCTCAATTCTGTAATAACTTCTGAAACTCTTCATCTATGATCCGGTTCCTTTCAGGAGTGAACTTCCTTCTTTTCTACCTAACCGGGGTGTGGTTTGGATCCACATGCAATTCGTGGTAATGAGCTCCGGTTCGATTCCAGTCATATCTTGTGAGACAATGCAAAATTATTGTGTCGCCTCTTCAGGAATTCAACCAGGTCGGCTCTTAGTTCAGGACCTAAGTCAGCCCCGATTAATGCCTTGTGATCTGTAAACTGAGGGTGAATCTGGACCTCGTCGAGCTTCTCTATATTAGGTAGAGTCGGCTCCGGAGCATGAGGCCCAGCCTATAATTGCTATACTGACTCAGCTTTAGCCTTCAAAGTCGTCTGGTAGCAGCTTCTTGATGCAAATCTATCACCTTTAATTTCTTGAACCCCCCACTTGGTTGGAAATTTTATCACTTGATGATAGGTGGATGAGACTGGCCCTCATGTTCGTGGATCCAAGGTCTACCCATGATTAGATTGTAGGCCGATGGGCTGTCCAAGATAAAAAATGTGGTCATTTTGTTAACTCCAGCTACATATATTGGGAGTGATATCTCTCCCATCGTGAATTTTTGCTCTCCACTAAACCCAATCAATACCGTCGTCCGTCTATTTATCTTATCCAACTCGGCCCCCATGTCAGCAAGGGAATTTGCGAAAATAATATTAGCTGAAGAGCCCGTGTCGATCAATACTCGTTTGACCAAAAAGTTTGCCACACGCAAGGAAATGACTAAAGCGTCGTGGTGTGGATTTAAAATGTGTGAATTCCCGTCGTCTGGAAACTCCATTATCAAATCCGTGAAGACTTTCTCTACAGACATCGAGGTATGTGAGGCATTATTATCCAGAGCCCTTGAATGTCGTTTAGCTGCAGAATATGTTGTTCCATTGATTCCCGATCCTCCTGAAATGACATTGACGGTGTTATTAATTGGGGGTGGTGGGGTTGGAATTTCTCCTTGACCATCTCTCTCGCCCCTTCGCGCCAAGGTTGCTTTCCCTTTATCAGTGAGCAAATCCCTCATGAACCCTTTGTTTAGTAGCTCCAGAACTTCTAACCTCAAAGCTACACATTCCGCCGTCGTATAACCATAGTCCATGTGGAATTCTCACCACTTCCTAGTGTCTTTTTTGGTCGAATTATCCCTGGAGCATGGAGGCCACTTTACTTCACTCCCCATCTTCTTAAGTACGAAGACCAGTTCCCTAGGAGAAATCGTAAAGTTGTAGTCCGGGAGCCTGGGTTTGCTTGCTGGCATCTCCTCCCGACTTTTGTACGGCCTTGGTCGTTTGTCAATACTTTTGTAAAAAGCTCTTCCCTCACCTCTTAGTAGGCTCCTCATTTCCTTGTGAGAGTGAATGTCCATATCTGGTCGCCTGGGAGGAGCTGGCCTTCTGTCCAGTCGTGTATTCGAAACATCTTCATTTCTCTTATTTCTTTTATCTTCTTCCCATATTATCTATACTTGGGCCAGCGCCATGACCTGGTCCATGATGTAGCATCTGAATTTGGTCAATTTCTTGTAGAGTCTACGTCATAAAGTAGTCCGTTCCGGAAGGCTTATACCACAGTAGGTGTTGGACAGTTATGACCCATAGTGTCACTATTTGTAAAAGACATTGTGGTTTTTGTACAAATTAACTATGTAGCAATGAAAATTACCTTTTATCATTTTTTAATTTATTTACTTGGATATATAAATGGTAAAAGTCCTTATGATTAGTTCCGAATTGATAAGATATGAGACAGTATCAATTCAAAATGATTTAATCATTAAAATATCCCTAGTCGTAGTATTATCGAGATTGGACATCGATAATACATAATAGACTAGTATTGCACTTGTGCGTGTTATGGAAGCGTAACAACATAGTTCTCATATATTTAAGTATATGATACTTATGCAAGTGCGGTAGGAGGTTGTGTTTACCGATGGTACGGAAACAGCTTCGCTCTGGATAGACCCCGCAGAATTCCAATGGTAGTGTGACTATGTGTCTATGGGAATCCGCATCAGGGTAGGTGTATTTGGTTTTAACTTGAGACTTGTATCGCTAGTACTTGCGATAATCGATACGCTTTGGTTTTGGTCGTCCATGACTTTAACAGGTTCTGTGTACGCCTCTTCTAGTTTATTGAGAATCGTAGTGTATTGGATATGATGTCAAGACGGAAGTATCACTTCAGTCATATGGAGATGATGATCACGCAGGGATACAGAACTGGTTCTCTATTGTGTTGCAACCATCGAGATAATATGACTAAGTCATGATTATCCGATTAAAGAGACTAGTTGCTTGATATCTGATATATGCTTCGTACGGGGCAGACACTATTCCAGCCCCAGGCCTTGCATGTGACATCCGATACCGGATCGCTATACGTAATACTACGTATACTACACCTGACAAAGATCATATATTCCATTAACAATATTTCTGTAGAATTGGGTAGGCATGGTGTTTTGCTAGAAGCCAACCATGTCTCGTAAATCGGTAAAAATATAGTATGAGGTAGTACGTGTTTGGATAGTCCGACGATCGAATTTACTCCAACATATCCAGGGATCTCTTGGGTCGCTTCCTGAAGATTCACCGATGACGTACGATTCGAACTTAATTAATCTGGGATTAATAGCGAAGAGATTTTATCTGGGATAAAATACTATTTGAAGAGAGAGAGACGATTAATTTGGAATTAATCGATAAAATAATATATTCGATATATTAAACGAAATTAGATTTCAACATGGAATTAAAATTAGATTTTAATTCGGGCTAACGAATTGATTTAGAATTAATTCGTTAGCGACGTGAATTGTAATTTTACTATGCATAATTATTTAATTACGACGCGACGGAAGTTCGTTAATTCGGAATTAGCGAACCCGAGCCCGGGAGTGTTTGCGGTCCCACTCGGATTTCGAATCAAGTGGGGCTCACAAGTCACATCGCGAGTCACATCACTTGTCACTTTGGTGATAGATGTCAAGTCACCTTTTGGTGAGTGACATGCAGTCACTATTCATGATAAAAGTTGGTGTGGGTATTTAATGAATTTTTGGAGCCCAAATTTTGGTTGACTTTTTGAAAGATATACCAAATATTTTGGTAAAGGATTTTATTATTGGTTTTAAGAAAACAAAAGGCAAAAACATAAAACTCTCTCTCTCTCTCTCCCCACTCTCCCTTGGCCGAGAGTCTCTTTGAAGAACAAGAAAATAATTTTTTCTTTTCTTCACTTGCTAGCACATTCAAGGATCATAAAATGAGATAGGGAAACCAACCTTGTAGCTTGGAATCAAAAGACAAAGCTTGGAACTTGGACTTGTCCCTTGGCCGAATTCAACAAAGAGGTTCTTGGAGTTCTTTTTCTTCTCAACACATCCCAAAGCCGATATATGTAAGTATGATTCCGCCATACTTCTTATGAGTATTCATTCTATTTCTATGCTTGAATGATCTTGGGATTAACCTAGAAACCCAACAGTAGGCTGGTGAAGATCCGAGATAGTAATCCTCTCCCGGTTGAACCGAGCCACGTAGCTTCATAGTGACTCTCCTCTTCTCTGCTGGATAGAATTGAGGTCATCGAAAGTTTTCTCTAATTTACAAGAACTTGCAAAATATTGCACGAACTTGTCTGCCTGCTGCTGGTAGGACTCGATTGACCTGTAGGGTAAATTAATGAACCGGGAAAGGGCTGGCCCCGCCAGTGTTTCCCCAAAGCATCTACGCATCCCAGCCTCCCACTGACTTGGGGATAAGCCGGTTGACATCATATTTTACTTGTAATGTATTACGTGGTCGTCTGGATCGGTGGACTCATCATATTACTTTATTTCGGGTGGGCTGAATTTTGGGTAATTCAACAGCTACAATTGACTCCACGAATGGGGTATCGAAAATTTCTCCGGCTCTACTCTTCCTGATTGGCAACCTTACCCATGGTAGTCTGGACATAATTGCTTCCTTAGACTCAACCATCTCTCTTCTAATGGAGCTAGCAATTTGAAGGGTTGGATCAAGAGAAGTGTTCGGGTCACGTGGAGTTGGCTGGGGATTGTTGATTGGCCCATCTGATATGGGTGGGACTATTGGATTTCTTCGGTCGTCTGGATCGCTGGTTTGACCTTGAGTGTTATGTTGGGGATTGGATGACAGCTGCTTTAGTTTTTTCTGTAGGCTTTCGTTGGAATTTCGCATTGTTTGATTCTCCTCTTCAAGGGCTCGCAGACGTTCTTGGAGCATGACAAGTTCTGCCATCAAGGGACCCGGGGTTTGTTCTTCGCTCGAAGCCATTTCTAGCCGCTTATAGTAGTGTTTGAATTTTATAAAATCCGCTCAGTAGCCCCAAGGTGGGCGTCAAATTATGGACACTGAATTCGGTCGAGGTCCACAATCGAGAACGAGTTGATGAGCACGAATGAACCTGCAAAATAAGGGTAGAACGAACGAGGAGGTTACTTCCCACCGGTGTGGTGGAAGCCGTAGGCACTCCGACGCTCAAGTTAGCCAAAATACGAAAGAGTCGAAGGTGAAAGGATTAAGGTCTAAGGATACCTCAACCTCAGTTTGATTGCAATGAGGGTGAGGGTATTATGTTTTATCTGAAGGTAGATGTAATGTAAAATATCCCCTCTCTATTCCTTTGCTTCCTTCTTTTATAGGTTCCCTGATATGGGGTCCTTCTTCTGCCCGTTGGAGTCGTTGTCAATGGTGGTTTAACTCATGTGCTTTATGTATGATAACTGATGATCATTTGTCTATATTCTGAAATTGTCGACTTTATGGTGATATTTATGAATTCTGTTTCTCTCTTGATTATAGTAACTGGTAACCGTTGGTTCTCTTCATGTTAATGGATTTGGTCCCATGAGGCTTCCTTGTATGACATTTTGTTTATAGGCTGGATCCGCTAATGGGCTCCAGGTTTAGTGGTTGGCCTTGGGGTAAATGTCGATTTTATCTCTGGGCTCAAATTTGGCCCGTACAATCTTCTTGACCAGTCCATACACATCAACTGACTTAAAAAATAATGTTCCTTTCGGTCAGGCAACAGAAAATAAAATAAGTGACTTGGTCCTCCCATCAGACCAATTATCACATAAGATTGTGAAATATGTTTCTTTTCTTTCCACTAATCTCTATACTCCTCATAAGAATCAAGCATGTATGTAATCTACCCGCACTCTGCTATAGCATTTACCCGTAAAAAAAATGGTAAAGTGTATTGAAAGATAAGTAAAATTATTTATATTTAAGTTATTTATTTTAATTTTTTAGTGTTTTGATGTTGTTTTTTATGCTAATTTGTGTACACATGTCGTAAGTAGTACATAAGACTTCTGTTATAATCAGGGTTTGGAAAAGTCATGATATAAATATTCTTACTCATTTTTTTTTTCTTTTCACATGTAGAATGTTTTCAGGGTTCAAACTCACGACCAAACAGATAAGATAACACTAAAAGACATAGAATTATTGAAGAAAAATGCATCAATCTTTTTATTAGCATCATCCTAGTATTGTTTATAAACATCATCCGCTTATGGCTACACATTTGGCTACGGATGTCGATATAAAAAAGACGGACATGAGCTACCACGCTGCCTACTGGACCCATTGTTTTGATGTGTTGGTAAATTTCGTAACAAATCAAGTTAAATTGAGTTGTAATGAGCCTTAAAGTGTTGGGTATGTTAAGACAACTCCAAATGAAAATATTAGAGATTTAATCGTAGTGCGTTCATTCAATCGTTCGAATGGATTGTGTTTGTGACATGTTCTTAAGGACATTCGAACGAAATATTCCAGAGGCCATATGTTCAAGTTTCGTTCGATATTACGTTCAAACTAAAGTTTACAGAGACTATTCGTACGAGTCACGTTCTCCATTACATTCGAACGAAATTGATTAGCGGCTTCACGTTCAATCTGGAATTCCTCAAATCCCTGGACAATAGGGTATGAATGTCAGTTGACTATGGGTGGAAAGAACCCACGATTACCTTGAATGGTGTCTCTATTCCCAAGGATAAACTCAATTGGCCCAAAGAGTAGTTTGAAGAGAGTAATATGAATAACAAAGACATTAACGCCATATATGTTGTCATTTGCTCCACTGAGTTTATGAGAGTCACCTTGTGTGAGATTGCCAAAGATGATTGAGACATCCTTGCAATTGTCCATGAGAGGACACTATCTATCAAGAACAACAAACTCTAAGATCTGGCTATTAGGTTTGAAATGACTCATATGAAGGAGGATGAAACCTTCACAAATTCTATGCTGAGATTAGCGACATTGTTAATTCCAGGATCTACTCGAGAGATTCTTGCCCAAGATTATTGCTATAGAAGAGAGTAATTATATAGATCGCTTGAAGCTAGAGGATCTTGTAGGTAACCTTCAGGTGTATGAGAGTAAACTAACAGGTTATAGAAGGTCTAAAAATATAGCTATGAAAATTATGAAATGGAAACATGTGATTCATCTGATGATGATAAGGATACTTCACTCTCAGAGGCTGACATGGCTATGTTTGTGAAAAATTCAAGAAGTATCTCAATCCCAAGAAAAGTGATCGTGACACTGATAAAAGAAAGATTGAGAAGCCTAAGGAGAATAACAATCGTCTTAAGACTGGTAGAAAAGAGACTAGAGGCCATTATGATATTTTAAGTTATGTCAGTAAAATCTCTCTATAATAAGATTCTTTAAATAAGGATAACCTTTATGTAATCATAAAAAATTTTGATCTCAATTTGGAACATAAATAAATAAGAATAAATTCCACATTATAATAAATTATAATAATTCTAAATCCCATCTAATGGAACTTGTCTACACATAGTGATAATTATATATATATTATATATATATATATATATATATATATATATATGCTATGTTACATTAAAGGTTTAAGATATAATAAAAGAATTTTACGAATTTGGGACAATGATTTATTCTTTAAAGTTTACCATATTTTTGAACTTGCGGGTACATATAACTCGCTAACATAGACACCTTCTTTTTGAAGTCAAAATATTTCTATTTTCTTAGTATCTTAGGTTTTCTTGACATGAAGCTTTTTTAATCATGTTTATACATTAGATTTGACATGCTTCATTAATTAATTATAAATGTAGTATATATTTTATCTCTATATCACTTTCACTAAGGATAACCAAGTCAAAATAATAATTTTGCAATAACTCCTCTATTAAACTATAACCTCCTCATATAATAAAATTAGTTTGGCCACAACAGTATGATTTTATAAGAAGGTTTTACTATATTAGATAAAATTTTAAATATTTTATTAGTGAATCCATTATTTGACTGGTCAAAAATAACATTTAAACTTGAATTATCAAAACATTTTATCTCACCTATACTTTTCAGAGCATAAAAAATAATTGCACCTCATCTAATGTATTTTGACTGCATTTTCCTGGTAGTTTAGGTAACAATGTTAAACTCAGCAGTTAGAGCAGAACTCATTACAACTTTATGGCAGCCCCACACCAAAATAATACCCTAAATTTCAAGACAGAAGGTAGTGTTGCAAGTCGATAATAACTTTTGAATACCCACATAAAATACCTAACATGATGGAAACATCTTTTCACAATGAGAGAAAATGAGCAATCACTTCTATATTTCAACATATTCCGAGGATGGAACAACAGATTCATCAACAGCATTGAAACTTCATAGTATACAACATTAAAAGTAAGAAAAAATAATATAAATTCTTGCGCAATGTATTGGAATCGAAAATGGTTTAGCATTGGAACACAGTCAAAATGATTTGAATTTAGTAACTGATGCACAATGAAGACGTGTTTGTCATAATAAAAGGAACTTGAAATTCATATGCAAGTTCTAGAGGTTGTAACAATGTTATAAAAATAACAGTTCGGACATGCCGAGAAGCAAAAGATTTAAAATGAAACCATCAGAAAAATCATACAATCCAATAATGGTGTTAACAGTTTGGTGTTTGGTTTATTTGCACTACAAAATTCTGTTGTCGTTCAAACTAGCAATAAGATTGTGCTCACTTGTATGACTAGAAAATATTGCTTAAGTTGACTTATTTGCCGAACTCACTTGCTGCCTAGCTCTGCGGGAGCAATCTGCATAATTTCTTAGAACAGGGAGACATTTTAGGGGATCCTTCCCAGACTCCTTATAACATGTCTCGCAAGCATCTTTCTCAGCCAGACAGGGCAAGGGCTTCTGGTACGGAAGGTTAAATTCCTGATCACGAAGAGTTTTAGCCCTTTCAGTTACTTCCTGCACCATGTTTTCTTCCTGTTTGTGTATCTTTTCCAAAACCTTCTCACTCTCTTGAAGGACAGATCGAATTGCATCCAACTCTGCTGAATGAGCAGAAGGGGACACTGGCAGGAACACAGGAGGCTGAAGCAGCCATCCTGGTGCTGGAGTCCCCTTTGGTGTTCTAGAATCATCCAATATTTTCTTCTGATTAACCTTAGGCTCTTGTGATTTCTTATGTTTAGTTTTCTTTGACTTCTTCTTCACCTTCCCACTGTCTTCAGCTAGTTGATTAACAAGGTTGGCACTAATATTAATTGCAAAATCACCCATTATACAGCAACCCCTAGGCAAAATAGCTGAATAGATTCTCATATAAGTTATTACGCTAACTAGAAATAAAAATGCAAAATTTCTCCCACTCTATAACAACAATGGGTATCAAAATTTTCACAACATCTCCTCCCACAATAATGTGGAAGGTTTAAAAAAGCTAAACTAGGAAACTGATTTAACGGGCAAAAGAATAAATTGTAGATACAGTTACAGTTTTAGACTCATTCTTGCCTTCTAATGATTCATAAGCAAAAATTGAGACTCAAATTGCAAGTCAATATTCATTGTCAGTAATTCCCCTATACCCAAGCACATAAGACACAGAGATAAATGGCAGCCAATAAAAATATATGGTCAGAAGCTCTTTTAAGCATCATAAGATCATTTTATCAACAGTCAACACAAGCAATGCAAGAAGAAGGCAACAAATTTATTAACTCCTAAGCAAGCAGAATAATAAACAATATTGGATGCAATAACAATAAGTAATATTGGATGCAGCATCAATTCCTAGGATTTTAATCTATTATAGGATGATAATTGGGTCCTGATCAAAAGGTTAATTTTTTTTCCACTTTTCTTGCAAACATGAATCCTTAGAAATGTTAGATTAGAGCCCTAAATATCAACTTCAACTCAAAAAGAAGAATGAAATTTAAAAAACTCAGAATCTGAAAACAAGATTTGAGACGTATTGCAAGTCATTCGTAAATAAATCTGATAAAAATAAGGATGATTAAAGGGGTTTACCTTGAAAGTAGCTACACTGGCTATCTGGTCTCGAGCTTTCTGCTGCCGAGATTTGTTTGATACGAGCGATTCAAAAGTAGCAGAGACTAAATTTTGGGGACATAATTGCAAATATATGCATGTTTTGGGTCTGTGTTGAATTAAAATAAAATACAACTTGTTATGTGGAGACCATGGAGTTCAGACTAAAAATAGAGAAGTACTGGGGCAAATGTTAATTAATTTTACTTTCGGGCACAATTAGAAATTATGATATGATTGGGAAAACGTCACTGAGACGCTCATTGTTTTCTTTAATGGCGATTAGCTACCTATTCTTTTAGAAATAGATAACTAAAGTCCAAAACCTTATATTTTCTGAAATTGACATCGGCCCATCCGTGGGCCGTGATGCATGAAAATTATACCCTCCATATTCAATTGAGCAATGAAATATTCAGACAAAAAAATTATATATAAAATTATACATAAATATTAAAAGCTAAAAAAGACAAAAATAATATCACTATTGGACAATTTTTTTAGTGTTTTTATACATTTTTTTTTTTTGAAAGTTTATCATTTTGTTTTAGTGCTATTTTGATATATATATATATATATATATTTATTTATGTTTTTTAACTCACACATATGAGTCTTGGTGAAGGCTCAAACTAATATTTTTAAATTTATCTTGATAGCATGAGTCCAATAGACTATTAACCTTAGTGGTATGTTATGAAGTGATTTTTGGTATGTTATTCAAGTTTAATTATGATTTATTTTTCTATTTCAGTTTTTTTTTTTTCCCGAAAGGTTTCAATTTGAGTTAATTTATGTGTATTTGTAACGATCGATAGTTTTTACACTACTGTATACAACTGTACCGTTACTAAAGGGACGACACATAAAATAAATCTTATTGAGACTCAAATATACTTATGTAGTGACTTTAGACAGCTCGTGGTATTTAGGGCGTAACCTTTTCATATGAACTCGGATTTTTATGAATTTTATATCGCCGGAAAGCTGACATCAAGATCTATGACTTTCACATTGAATAATTTGGAATTTTCCAAATTCGGACCAGAAATTAGTCAAAAATGTAAGTCAAAAATTCGGATGAATAGTAATTTCAGACCCAAATTTAAAAATCTCAAAATTTCTCCATTTTTCTACACCTTCTACATTATTCTTTATATCAATTAAGTCCTACTATATAGGGGACTACTATTCATTATTTGGAAAATTTGGAAAAATAAAGGAGAGTGCGACGTGAGGGAGAGAAGAAGAAGAAAGAAAGAAAAGAAGAAGGAGAAGAAAGAAAGGAGGAAGAGAAGAAGGAGGAAGAAGGAGAAGAAAGAAGAAGAAAGACAAATGGATAAAAAAGAAGGAAGTTATGAGTAACCATGGGGGATGATAAAAATCCAACAAAAGTAAGGTAAGAAAACTTGACCTAAATCTTGACTTGTTTAATTTTGGAGGTATAAAGGTAGATTAGAGATGATGACATGTTAGGGGTTACATATTGATGGTTTATAAGTAAAGAAAGAGTTTTATGGAGTTAAATGATTGAGTTTGAAAAGTTTAAAGATTGACTTAAGAATAATGGATTTGTGATTAAATGAGTAGTTAATGATGATAATATAGTGTTTAGGATGTGTGAAGTTGATGTAAATTGATGGATTATGTGTTGGAAGAGTTATGGAAGCTTTGGGGATGCATTTGGGTGAGTATGATAGACCTTAGGAAAAATGGCAGAAACCTGGAAATCAGGTTTGCGTCGCGACGCAAGGAGGGTTTCGCGTCACGATGCGTAAAAGGAAAATCAAGGCCGATTATGGAATTGTTGCATCGCGATGCGCGCAACCGCGATGATGAAAATATCACCAAAATAGTTTCTAATCAGTTTAGTTCCATCCCAGCATGTTAGAGACCACCTTTAGGGTCTCGTATCAGTTCGAATGCATATATCGCATCATATACCAAGCGTGATGTATTAAGTAACAATAGTATGAACCTGAATTGAGAAAGTTTAACCTACTTCCGAAACTCACCTCATGATTTATAATCTAAACAAATTACCATTTACAAACCATTGCAGGAGTTGTAATCCCATTCGACGAAGTGAAATAGAACTATGCTTCCGCAGCGCCCCATCTCCCAAAACCCCAACAGTATTAGGAAGCTTCACCTAAGTCTTTCATGGAAAAGTTTTTACAGAGGTATGCTTTAACACCCTACATCATTCCAAAATCATTTCCAATGATCAGGATGTCATCAACATAAAGCACCAAGAACACTATCATACTCCCACTAATCTTCTTATAAACATAAGGTTATTCTTCATTTTTAAGAAAACCAAAAAATCTGATTAGCTCATGAAAACGAAGATTCCAACTTCGTGAAACTTGTTTAAGTTCATAAATTGACTTCTTAAGCTTACATACCATGCCAGAATTTTGGCTTGAGACAAAACCCTCTGGCTGTTCCATATAGATTTCTTCATCAAGAAATCCATTAAGAAAAGTCGTTTTGAAATCCATTTGCCAAATATCATAATCATGGTAAGCAGCGATAGCTAAAAAAATCCTAATAGACTTTAGTATCGCTACTGGTGTGAAAAGGTCTCGTCATACTCCACACCTGACCTTTGAGTCTAACCTTTAGCAACCAGTCAGACTTTAAAGGTTTCAAACTTCCCATCAGGCCTGTGCTTCCTCTTGTAAAAACCATTTACAACCTACATGAACAATTCCCTTAGGAAGTGGAACCAAGTCCCATACTCGATTATAATGTATAGAGTTTATTTTAGAATTCATGGCTTCCTGCCATTTAGCAGAATCAATGTCTAACATTGCTGCTCTGTAGGTATACAGATCAATCTCCTCAACGAGGAGCACATAAAGACTCTTATCTTGTATCAAATACAAGCGCTCATGAGGTCTTGATATCCTAGAAGACCTATAAAGAGTGGAATTAGAAGGTTCTACTTCTGTCTGAACCTGTGATTCCTCTATTGGTTTGTCTTCTATAGGTTGGACTTTGTCAATCTCAACCTTCCTATGATTACCACCTTCTGCCAAAAATTATTCCTCAAGAAATTTGGCAAAACGAGCTACGAACACATTTCGATGCTCGGGTTCATATAATTGATATCCTTTGGAATTCGAAGGATATCCAACAGACCTACTTTTCGCCCACGAGGCAAAAGTTTATCATGTTGTGTCACCTTGACGTATGCTTGACATCCCCAAACTCTAACATAATTAAGGTTCAGTTTCCTACCAACCTATATCTCATATGGAGTAGTAGGAACAAATTTAGAAAGAACCCTATTCAGCAGATGTGCAGCGGTAAGAAGAGAATACCCCCACAAAAAGTAAGGTAGATCTGTAAAACTCAGCATGAATCAAACTATATCCAATAAAGTCTGATTTCTCATTTCAGATACTCCATTGTGCTGTGGATTACCTGGATGAGTATATTGAGCGAGAATCACATTCTCTTTAAGATACTCCGTACATTCACTACTCATATATTCACCGTCTCGATATGATCGTAGGCATTTGATGAACTTACCAGTTTATTTTTCTACTTCATTTCGAAATTCTTTGAACTTTTCAAAGGTTTTCGATTTATGTTTCATCAAGTAAACATACCGTGATAGATCATCGGTAAATGTTACGAAGTGAGAAAAATCACTATGAGCAGTGTGACTTATAGGACCACATACATCACTATGTACGAGCTCCAATAAGTCAGTGGCCCAATGTCTGACACTAGTAAATGAGGCTTTGGTCATTTTACCCTGAATATAAGATTCACAAGTTGGAAATAATTATATGGTTAGATTTTCGATCAAACCATTCTTAATCAACTGTGTTAAGCATTATACACCTATATGACCTAACGACATATGCCACAATTCAGTATAAGTTATTTAAGATATTTTACATTTATTATCCTTAATTTCATAAACATCTCTAATGAATGCAAATATAATGACTAGATGAATTTGAACATTTGTGCAACACAATATTATTCATATCATATATATACATAAACGATTCCTAATATGTACATGATATACTTTTGTATCTAATACAAATAGAGAGATAATATTAGATACACAATCAGGCACAAAAACATAATTTGTCAAATGATGCAGCCTCTGGAAAGACGAATCTATATTCACCAATAGTTGATGCAGATAAAGAATCTTCATTTCAAAAACGCAGCTGCATCTCGCCTGGATCAAGCATCATATTTATAACCAATGGCTTTTACAAGCCAAAGAGATATCAATGATAGGGAAAACAAATATACCTGATGCGGAGGCTCTCTCCCATATAACGGAAGCTATGTAGTCTAAATAATTACGTCTCCAATGTCCAATCTTGTCACAGTCGTGGCACTTGTCCTCAGCAGCTTTCTTCTTTGACTTGCTTGGTTTCGCAACCTTTCCTTTTGGAGGAACACCAAAACCAGTATTCTTTACCTTTTTCGTATTCTTCTTACCAGATCTCGTAGATTGAGAAGAAGAAGAACTTAGGCAAAGAGGACTTTGAAATGAGTATCGATACACCCTTCTTGATGTCCTCCTTAGCAGTCTGAAGCATCCTATGTAAATGACTCTAGGAACTGCGAATCCCATGCATGTTGAAGTTCATAGTAAACTGTGAACATGGCGGTGGGAGTGAGGCAATAATCAGTTCTGGCCTAGAGTCTCATTCAGCTGAAAATTAAAATTTCAAAGCTGCTCGATGAGATCCATAATGTGCAGAATGTGGACTCACTGGCTCACCATCAGCCAAATGAGCATAGAAAAATTCTACGAAGATTATATATACCAGAGTCTGCTTCTGGTTTAGAAATAGCTCCCTAATTGAGTTATAATGTTGTAGGAGTCAGACATATCAACATACTGTCTCTTCAGATCAAGAAACATAGCACAGAGAATGAGTGATCTGACTCTCAGATCATTATCCTTCCATTTTTGAAATATCTCCCTCTCTTCAAGTGTTGACTCCGGAGCAATATCCAACAGTACTGGACTATCCAACACATAACCCAACTTCTCTGATCTCAAGACAATCTTAAGATCCAATTCTCATTCACTAAAGTTCTCAGGACCAGTCAATTTGTTTGCATCCAAGACACGTCCGAAAGAATTAGACGAAGTAGTAGCTGCCATCACAAAGTTAATAAAAGAAACATGAATTAGCAGATAAGAGTAATTTCATCAATATAAAAAAAACATCTAACATATCATGGAATTTTTAATATAAGGATGTCCTCCTACTATTTTACATAAATTGATAATCCCCAAATAAAATAGGAGAATTTAATAATTAAATTAAATTCTATAGCATGAAGTAGACCTCACAAATATATTTGAACACACAGCTTTGGCACATCGTGCCCAAATATATTTGAAAGTAGATAACAATTATCAATCACATCCAATGTGACTATTAAAAATAGGTCCTTAACCGTTTCCGATCCTTACTGATTTGGCATCTATTAGATGGGACGTATTCAAGACAAAACTCTTTAATGAACAGATCCAAGGTACTTATACACGACCTCACTATTTTGGCATCTATTGGAACGTACTTTCGCTCGAATTTGTTTCTTATCAAATAAATTTTACTGGTATAAATAAATTTCCATTAACCATAGCCGCACTGCTTTGGCAGATACAAAAACGGTATCATGAAAAATATTTACATCCATATTTACAAGACGGACCTATTAGTGCACAATATACTCACAGATAACAAAGCCTTATTATAGAGATATTTAAAATACTGTCAAACAGTTAAAATAATTGATCCAATCAATTAATTTCCGAGCATGTGTAAAATAAAATGAATCAAATATCAAATATTTAAAGAAAAAATTATTTTGGATGTGGTATTAGACACTTTGATACCATTTTATTGGGGTATGGGCAGCGGAAGGCAAGATGGAAGGCAAAAATGGTTTTTTAAACATTTTAAAATTTTCTAGCGAATTAATTAATATCAAAGTAGTTTAAATATATTATTTTAAATAATTAATAACATAATATATTTTGTCATACGACGAATTATTTTATGAAATATTTTTCGACAAATACTACGCGTAACGGGTAAACGGTCAAACTGGTTTACCAACCACCGGTCCGCCCTTGGGCAGCCCAAATAGTGACTCGTTCACAGGTTCCACAGCCATGACACGGCGAGCCCATTTTGATGCGAATTTCACCATTTTCTCATGTTTTCACCCCGAAATAATTTCTGCAATTTATCCACTACCCAATACACATCCAAAATCATGCAAATAACATATTTTTACTTGGAAAATATTCTAATTTACAGCCCCAACATCATATCTGATCCAAAATTATTTTTGTGTATTTTTTATGTCATAATTCAATTTATTCACAAAATTAATCTAATTAATTTACACCAAATTTTATCACACAATAAAGCCTCAAAAACAATTGTATGCAATATTTGAGTGGCAACATCACTCTAGAATGATAATTTTAATTTTAAAATTAATTCACTAGTTAATCTACAACACATGCTTAATAAAAAAAACTATTATGGTTAAATAAACTATCAACACCAAGTTTTGTTTCAAACATATATCCAAGATCATATGTATGTTAAACATGCATTATATATATATATCCCATACATATTTACATGCTTGAGAAACAAAATTAAGAAAATAGAAATTAAAAACTCAAGATTACCTTAAAATCAAGTTCTAATTTCTTCAATTTTTCTTTCCTTGAAAATGATCAGTTCATTATAAATCCTAACCCTTTTTTTATTTTGGTTCTCAATTCATGAGAATGGCTAAAGCTTAACAAAATGGAACAAATTCCATTTATATATTATTTTCCCTCTTTGATTAAAAAAGAGCAATTTTTTGGCCAAAAAATAACAATTATTTTAGTTAAGAAATTGACAACTCATGATCTTATCTTTAAAAATAATTATTTTGATATTTTTTATTAATTAAGAACATGTGTCAAAAACACATGGAATAGCCAATTAAAATTGGTCAAATAATAAAAATATTCCTAATAATATTTTTTATCCAAAAATAAATTAATAACAAATTAATTAATCTATTTTATTCAATTAACAAAAATATAAAAAAAAATATGGAAAAAAGTCCAAGAATTTTCTTCCAGTTTATCATTATTAATAATTAATTAATCAATAATAATAATAAAATAAGTGTTAAATTTGGCGCGCCGAGCCCCAAATTTCCGTCTCTTTGTCTTGAATGCCTTAGTCCTGAGAGGTATCTTTAATCTCTTTTCCACTCCTAAGGGTTATGGCTTGATACTGCTCTTTGGGATTGACCTCAATATTACTAAGAAATGATCATTTATGTTGATTAGCCATTGAAGAAGCAATCTGCCCAATCTGCAATTCTAAAGACTTCATTGTTGCTATGATATTGTCCATATGCCTTTCAATACTATTCAGCCTCGACTCATTCTTCTCAAACATCTATGATGTTTTAGCAAAAAATATGCTCATGAGATCTTCTAAGGAAGGTTTATGCTAAACTCTTTGATTATTGTAGCCAGTAAGAGGTTGCAAGATATTCTCTGTATTGGCATATGACAAGTTCGGATGGTAATAGTTATGCATAAGATTGCCTCTATAGTTGTTAAAGTTCTGAATGTTCACATATTGGACTTGCTCATATCCTCTGTCATGTGAGATCATTCTATTAGCCGCATCAACTTCAATAGATAGTTGGCCCTGTTGATTGATCAATACTACTAGATGAGTCATGAGGGATGACACTTAAGCTATAAGTGCAACAATAAGATCCACCTCGTACATACCAGCCACCTTAGGCACAATAGTGTGTTCACTTGGCCATTAGAAATTGTTAATGGCCATCTCCTCCAGCAGAGCATATGCATCTTCAAAGGACTTCTTGAACAGGGTTCCTCCAACAGCCATCTACCATGGTCCTGTTTGGACCACTCAACCCATTGTAAAATAATAAATTTTGAACCAAGTCTTCAAAATTATAAAGCGCTCTCAGGACGCGTACATATTCTTAGTCTCCAACGGCTTAAATATGCTTATTTCTGTTCTCAGTTGGGCTGATTTAGTTAGTGGAAATAACCTCACAAGAAATGTTATAGCCATATTTTGCCATGTCATGATGCTCTCCATCGGTATTGATTGTAGCCAACTCCTCGCTTTATCCCTTAAAGAGAATGGGAACAAGCGTAGCCAAATGGTCTATTTGGTCA
>SKCR01034424.1:0-69624 GCA_019454045.1 Zanthoxylum bungeanum
AAAAATTATATTTGATATATTAGACGAAATTGGATTTCGACACGGAATTAAAATTAGATTTTAATTCGGGCGAACGAGTTAATTTATAATTAATTCGTTAGCGACATGAATGTGATTTGCTAGGCGTAATCTTTAATTACGTCGCAACGGAAAATTTGTTATTTGGAATTAGCGAACCAAAGCCCAGGATTGTTTGCGAGCGCATCGTATTTCGAACTCGAGTGCGGCACGCAAGTCAAATCAAGGTTCAAATCACAAATCACATCCAGCGTCAATCACATGTCACTTTGAGTGATGTGACAATTGATGATTGATGTGAGTTGATGTGAGATGATTGAAAGCATTTAATGCTTGTCTTTTTTGAAATTAAAAAGTGGTAAATGGTTAATTAATTTTGGAAATAAAAACCTATTACAACTTTTTCATTTCTCTCTCTCTCTGTACACGGTTCACGTAATTTTGGAGCCAAAAACTCATTATTCTCTCTCGGTCTTGGACCGATTCTTCTTCTCATTTTCTGGTTGAAAAACCGTGATAGTGAGGAAGCAAGATGGTGATTTTGTTGTAAGATATAAGTGCTAGCACACTCTACGAGGCATACCAAGGTGATAGGGCAGTGAATGCGTGAGCATGGAAGTTTATCACAAAGCTTGGAGCTTCAAAGTACATCCATGGCCGATTCTTGGAGGAGGAAGACACCCCACAGCCGAGCAGTCCACTGCTGAGCCCACTACCGAATGACTTCTTGGAAGAGGGCAGTTCGTGTCTTCACCACACGCATCTCAACTGATCCTTGTGAGTTTTCCGAACCTCCTATGATTGTATTACACTTGTTTTCTGCTTGCAATGATCTTGGAGCTTAGAGTAGACCAACAATGGTATCTTGAGCCTTTGGAAAGCATGAAATTGATTTTAGGGTTAAAATTGGGCAAAACGAATTTGGCATGATTTAATGAAATTGGATGAATTAGTATGCTTAAATGTTATTGAATTGATGATTGATTGGATCAATTTGATGAAAAAAAGTGTTGGAACAATTTTCCTAATTTTGGTGTGTTGGCCGAAAATAGAGAACCCTAAATTGTATTGGTTTTTTTTTTTGTTTTTTCATTGGATGAATTGAAACAATTTGGGATGTTGATTTAATGTTAATTTGGATTCAATTGGATCGGATATAAAATTGGACATGAAAATCCTCATGGCCGAGACTTTGAGCATGATAATGGGTTTGATTTTGATCAAAATGTGTTGGACATGTTTGTTAATGATAAGCATTATTAATTGTACAATTTGGTGTTTTGGAAATATTGATTTGGGTAATTAATAATGCTATACCTTTGGTTAATTAGAATGTGAAATTTGGAATTTTTGTATTTAACTAATTGGGCTTAAAATTGGATTTGGGCTTGTTATGTTGTTATTGGGCTTATTGGGCTTTGTTAACAAAGTTGGTTGGATCCAATTAGGCCAAAAACCGCCTCTATAAAGCCCAAATGCGACTTAATGAAACCTTTAAATTTAATTGGACCATGGGCATTAAATTGATTTCCGGGCTTATGGGGTAACTCCCGGATTGGATTTTGGTTATTCGGTTTGATCCGAGTGACCAAAAGTCCACGCCTGAAGAAATTAATTAAAAGCCCATTGGACTTTAATTAA
Source organism: Zanthoxylum bungeanum (assembly GCA_019454045.1). Taxonomy (NCBI): domain Eukaryota; kingdom Viridiplantae; phylum Streptophyta; class Magnoliopsida; order Sapindales; family Rutaceae; genus Zanthoxylum; species Zanthoxylum bungeanum. The sequence continues at coordinate 1,660 of SKCR01034424.1, forward strand.
ATGGACGTTGGACGTTAATCGGGCTTGAGACCCGTTGCGATTAAATTTGGAATTTAAGTCGTAAAAGTTCATTATTAAAGTGTAGTATTTAATTTTGAATTAAATAGTGAATTAGAATTAAATGGCCTATTGAATTGGATTTAATTATGTAGTTTAATTTAATTCGAGAATTCGTACTTTGAGTACTTATTCGCAAAAATGAGTTTGACTCGAGCAAAATCAAATCGTTGTTTGAACATTGGATGGTCACTAATTATCAGATTAATTAATTTGATTAGATTGATGATAAACATGCTTGTGTGAATACATGGTTGCGATGCCATGAATAATTTATATCGGATGGATATTAGATGGGTGGGACAATTTTAGAAATTGTTGTAATAAATTTGATTTATTAATTGGACCTGCGAGTCCAGCCTTATTACCTCCTCATTATTTGTATTCTCTTCTGACCTATTCCCCTCAATGTAATGAGGTTTCTTTAGAAGTGTCGTGTAACGGTAGAAGTAAATACATGTGCCTAGCGGGAGAGAGAAAGGGAGAGATTGGATCTAGGATCATTGTAAAGTATCCATCCGCATATCATTATATTTTATTATACGCGTTTTATTATGTTTAGAATGCATGTTTAAGGGTGTATGATGATGAGACCTTAACAAAGATAATAAATTGGTTGCCACTTTGCTCTCGAAAAACCCTCGCATAATATTAAGTGTCTTTCCTTCCATTGAGTGATTCTCACTCAAGATCCGAGACTGGCATTGGCTTGTTGGCCAAAGTCAAGGCCTTTTTCCGTCGAGGATGTGTTTGAATCACGAAGGCTTTGTCCATATCAGTGTCTTGTCCAAGTTGTGGTTTGTTGGCCAAAGTCAAGACCACTTCTTGTCCATCGACATTGATTATGAAGCTTTCAATGGTCAATGGGTCGCGCTTAACTAGGATCACTAAGTTTGTTTTGCCAAAGCCAAGGCTTAGTTGATTCAGAGGAAAAAGGTTAGGTAATACATTGGATGTATTGGCAATATAAGATATATGTTTCAGACTTGGATGTCCTCCTACCAGATCTAGGAATTGGATTGGATCCAATCGATCTTAGAAATCTACCTAGTTAATTATCATACAATTTGTTGGCCAAAGTCAAGATTGTATGATATTTAACGGGATCCTAGCCCACTAGGAAACGCGGTTTCCCGAGTACTCGACAGTGGGTTAGAGGCTCGCCGAAAAATAGTGGGAGGCAAGAATTGAACTTGCAATACTCGCTTAATTACTTGCCATACGCGCTCATTCAAATATCATTTGTCATATAAAATAATATATTAGTTGGACTAATATTTAATTGTTGTTTTAATTAATCAGTTGGACTGTATTATAGTTGATTATATAATTGGATTATAGTAATCAATATATTTGAATTAATTATTTTCAATTTACAGTTGATTTTATAATTGGATTATAGTAATCAATGTAATTGAGGTTAATTAATTTAAATTATATTTGATTGTATATAGTTGGACTATAATAATCATTATAATAAATAGTACACAAATCGTTGATTAATAGTTGGACTATTAGAATCAAGATAAATGAAAGATTAGTGTTTAAAACATAATCATGGGTGAAAATGTATTTAAACGATATAATTTTCAAATTGGGAATTATTTCAGGATGGTCTTGGAAAAATAATAAGTTATTTTATTGATAAATAATATATTAAGCCTAAGCACGGAGTTAATCAAATAGTAGAGCATAATCTTTGGAAGATTTATGTAATGATAACTTAAGTGCTTAATCCATTAAGCTTGTCGCAGTAGACTCCTTAATTTCTGAATCAGAACTAAGATTAGATCCTTAAAAGTATGATGAGGAAATTGAAGGATATTCATAAATCTATGTTTAGATTTTAGAAGTACTAAAATTGCAATTGATAACTCTTGGAGAGTTAATGACTATTCTCAAGGAGACAAAGTCAAAGTTTGCAATTAGGCAAGCAGCGCAATGCGCACCTTACTTCGATATTCTAGAAACCCGAGGCTTGGCCAAAGGCTACTGGAATGTTGAAAAGGGCAAAGGCAAAATCATTATAATCTTCTAGGAAGATAAAAGACATATCCCAAAATGTCTGCCTTAAATGTGGCAAACGGGATCACGGAAGCGTGACTGCCATTTGGACAAAGCAGACATGAAGGAATTGAAGACGAGCAAGGCTCTGACTTCAAATATGTTTGTCAAAATTATGTTTACTACTAGTATTAAAATTAGATTTTAAATACTTAGTGTGATACATAAATATATGTATTGATGTTCAAAATCTATTTTGAATAGGATACTGACTTCAATAGAGATTTATCTGCGAATTGAAAATGGGATGAAAGTCGCTGTTTTAACCGCAGGTACCTAAGTTTAGGAACTACTTTCGGGTGTGTACTTAAATTAGGAAACTGTTATAATGTAACTGTTGGAAATTCTAATCCATGTCCAAGATCAAAAGAGCAAACAAATATATATAAATGAATGAACAATATTGAAGTATGGCGGAATCATACTCACAAAGATCGGAATGCGGATGCGTTGATGAAATAAAACCACCTCCTTTGTGCTTTGGATGATTCGGCCAAGGTAAGAAAAGGAAGCTCCAAGCTTTGTTGATCACTCCAAGCTCAAAGATTAGTTTCCCATAATACCTTTGTATGATCCCTTGATGGTGCTAGCCAAAGATGTGTATTAAAGTTCTAAACTTATACATTTTCTTCACAAAGTTCTTAAGAAAATGGAAGAGAAAATGGAGAGCCAAAACTGCAGTGAAGTTTCGGTCATGAGAGGGAGAGAGAAGAATGATTAATTTTTGATTTAATTTATCTTATATATTTGTTTCAAAAACAAAATAAAAGATATACCAACTCTTGTCAAAAGTAAATCAAAGTCAATCACCTTTTCTTTCAAGATTTTGGAGTGTTCCTTACACAATCATCCACCACCTAATCCCATCACCAAAAAGGTAATCTTTGACTAGTGATGTGATGGTTGATGTGACATGTGGGCCCCACACGATTCCAAATGCGAGTGGGCCCGCAAACACTCCCGGGCTCGAGTTCGATAATTCCGAATTAGCGAACTTCCGTCGCGACGTTAATTAAATCAAATTTATTAAATAATTATGCCTAGAAAAATTACTATTCACGTCGCTAACGAATTAACTCCAATTAACTCGTTTGCCCGAATTAAAATCTAATTTTAATTCAGCGTCGAAATCGAATTTCGTTTAATATATCGAATATATTATTTTAACGATTAATTCTAAATTAATCTTTCTCTCTCTTTGAATAGTACTTTATCCAAGATAAAGTCTCTCCGCAATTAATCCAAGATTAATTGAGTTCGAATCATACGTCATCGGTGAATCTTCGGGAAGCGACCCAAGAGACCTCTAGATATGTTGGCAGTAAATCCGGTTGTCGAACTATCCGAACACGTACGTACCAAGTACTACGTTTTTACCGATTTACAAGACAAGGTTAGCCTCTAGCAAAACGCCATGTCTACCCAATTCTCTAGAAATATTCTTACTGGAATATAAGATCTATAACAGGCGTAGTATACCGTAGTATAGTGTATAGCAGTCCAGTATCAGATGATCACATGTAAGGCCTGGGGCTGGAGATGTGTCTGCCCCGTACGATACATATATCGGACATCAAGCAACTAGTCTCTTTGAATCGGATAATCCTGACCTTGTCATATTATCCCGATGGTTGTAACCATTATAGAGTACTAGTTCTGTATCCTGCGCGATCATCATCTCCATATGTCTGAAGTGATACTTCTGTCTTGACATCACACCCAATACACTACGATTCCCGATAAACCTAGAAGAGGTGTACACAGAACCTGTTAAAGCCCTGGACGACCAAAACTAAAGTCTACCGATTGTCGCAAGTACTAGCGATGCAAGTCTCAGGTTAGACCATATACACCTACCCTGAAGCGGACTCCCATAGACACGCAGACATACTACCAATGGGATTCCGCGGGGTCTATCCAGAGCGAAGCTGTTTTCCGTACCATCGGTAAAACACAACCTCCTACCGCACTTGCATAAGTATCCAATACTCAAATATATGAGAACTATGCTGTTGTGCCCTCACAACACGCACAAGTGCAGTACTAGTCTATTCCGCATTATCGATGTCCAATCTCGATAATACTACGACTAGGGATATTTAATGATTAAACCTTTATGGATTGATACTGTCTCATATCATCTCAATCCGGAATTAATCATAGGGACTTTTACCATTTATATATCAAAGTAAATAAATTACAAAACGGTTAAAAGGCAATTTCATTACTACATAGTTAATTTTGTACAATAATACAATATCATTTACAAAATAGTGACGCTATGGGTTATAACTGTCTAGCAGTAACTAGTTTGACTAGGTACATTATCTTTATATCAGTGTTTGACCCGCTGCGGGTGAACCTTTATATTCTAGAACACTAAAGTGTTTTATTTTATAAATATGATATTAAGATAAACACATTTGATGTGAATAACAGAATTTATATTTTGAATATAAATAAATAGCTCAACTGATTCGATCAGATGAAACTAATTGTGGCATTGTTGTCTGGGACACAACTAAACAAGAATCGTATATCCACACTTTTGAAGAGTGGGTACTCGGACTGATTTGATTCCAATCAAATAAAGTCTACGAATCTAGTTTATTGGCAAAGTGCCTAAAACACTATTTACTTGGTAAAAGTGTAAATGCCACTAATCTGTTAGCCCTAGTTCATAGTGAAGCAAGTGGGCCCATATCTAGCTAGGCTAGATGTGGATATGAATATTTCGTGACCTTTACGGATGTGGCATCGCGTTATGGTTATGTGTTTCTTTTGAAGAACACAAATCATAAACTTTTATAGTTTCGACACGAAATAGACAAACAGATCGGCTGAAGTATTAAAACGTCACGGTGAGACCATAATGGAAAATACTTAAGCAATAAATTTCTAATATACTTGAAATAGTATAGTATTCTTTCAAAGAGGACTCCTCCCAGAACACGTCATCCTGACGGTGTGTCCGAACGGATTAATCTAATTTTGTTGGACATGATAAGGTTAATCATGAGTCGCTCTGAGCTACCATTTCCTTCAACGCATATCTTTAAACATTGCATAACTTATTTGAATAAGGTTCCATAAAATCTGTTTGACAGATTTCATATTAGATATGAACGGGAAAGAAACCGGGTTTATCAATCCCGAATATTTGGGATGATAGGCATATGTTTGGATGATACCAAACTAGAACCCAAATTGGATAAGTGCCAACTGTAGGTTATCCTAGGGATACCATAAGTATTGTACTTATACATCTCACATGAGAACAATTAGATTGTTGCTCACCATGCGGTTTTCCTAAGAGGAATACCGATATGCAGTGGTAAGTGGGAGGATAGTAAAACTCGATGAAAATCGGAGTAATACTATTCCAGGCATCGATTCCTAATGGAAGACATATAGTTCATCTAGGATGAAACTAAACCAATAATCTTCGAATACACAAGAACCGTGTAAGTCGGAGAGAGTCAGAAAAAAACCTGGGGTATGGGTTTCTGATCTCACCTCACAAAGATGTTAATCTTATTGAGGTATACCAACTGACTACGTATGGGGAAGTGATACAAGGTATCGACTCCCAATTATGACAAAGTGTCATGAGTCCGAAATGGATTCCATGTATATCAACTATGTTTGGATACTAGTGTTAGTGTTCCTAGAACATGCCAAGGATCTAATAAGCATGACAACATGTTCATAAATTCAAATAAGTTGCAGAATTACTTACATTGAATGGATTTGAGCTTTTAAAATTTTGAGAAGAAGATCCAAGATCCAAGATGCTTCCTTTGTTGATTCCAAGCTTTGAGTTGAAGATCTCCAAGATCCTTCCTTTTTTGATTCCAAGCTTTTGAAGTTGTTTCCCTATCACCTTAGTTGATTCCATGAAGTGCTAGCTCCTTTGAAATTGCAACAAAATCAAAGAGAGGGAGAGGAAGAAGCTCACACCCATGGAGAGGTTATTAGGGTTTCCATTTTGTTCCAAGTGTGTTTTGTGTGAAGCATACACAAATGAGAGAGAGAGAAGGGTTTTGGTAAAAGCCAATTTACCATTTTCACCTAAACAAGGTGGTTGGGTAAATGGTTTTGCCAAAACCATTCCAAGGTGGTTGGAAAGTGGATGGTATGGCATAAATTCCAACCACTCTCCCAACTACCACATTTAAAGTGGGCCCCACATTTGAATTCAAAATTCAAATGTCTCTACGAACAATTGCCGCGGCTTGGATCTGTTTAATCCGATTAAACGAATTCTCGTCGCTAAATAATTAAATCTAATTTAATTAAATAACGATGCCTCGCAAATATATTACGAATGTCGTCTACGAATTAATTCTAAATTAATTCGTTCGTTCATATTAAAGTCCGACTTTAATTTCGTAACGAAATCCAATTCATATTAATATATCCGATATATTAATTTTAGCCCATACGAATAAATTAAATAGTAAAATCAAATTTAACTATTAAATTTATTCTACCGATTAATTCCAAATTAATCGCGTTCTCTCTCTTCCGAACACATTTAATCCCAGATTAAATAATACCTCAATTAATCCCAGATTAATTTTCTCCATCTTAATTAATCCCAGATTAATTCTCTCTCTTAATTAATCCCAGATTAATTCTAATTAAATCAACTGTCATCGGTGAATCTTTGGGAAGCGACCCAAGAGATCCCTGGATATGTTGGCAGTAAATACGGTCATCGGATTATCCGAATACGTGCGTACCTCGTACCATGTGCTTACCGATTTACAAGACATGGTTGGCTTCTAGCAAAGCACCGTGCCTACCCAATTCTCCAGAAATATTCTTACTGGAATATATAATCTATGTCAGGCGTAGTATACGTACTATTGCGTATTGCGATCCAGTATCGAATGTCACGTGCTAGGCCTGGGGCTGGAACTGTGTCTGCCCCGTACGAAGCACATGTCGGATGTCTGGTAACTAGTCTTTATAATCGGACATACATGACCTAGTCATAATATCCCGATGATTGCAGTACTTAAGAGCACTAGTACCGTATCCTACGTGACATCATCTCCACTATGACTGGAGTGATACTTCCGTCTTGACATCACACCCAATACACTACGATTCTCGATATACCAGCAGAGGCGTAACAGAACGGTTAAAGCCCTGGACGACCAAAACTAAGCATACCAATTGTTGCAAGCATTAGCGGTGCAAGTCTCAGGTTAAGACCAAATACACCTACCCTGATTTCGGACTTCCATAGACACATAGTCATACACCAAGGAATTCCGAGGGGTCTATCCAGGCGAAGCTATTTTCCGTACCATCGGTAAAACACAACCCCTATTACAATTGCATGAGTATCCTATACCCAAATATATGAGAACTTATGCCGTTATGATCTCACATAACACGCACAAGTGTAATACTAGTCTATTCCGCATTATAATATTTTGGATGTCGGTCTCGATAATACTATTGTTGGATAATATGACCCATAGCGTCACTATTTGCACAGATCATTGTGTTGTTGTAGAAATTTAACTATGTGACAAGGAAATTGCATTCTCGTCATTTGTGATTAGATCACCATAGATATATAAATGAAGAGAGGTCCCTATGATTAGTTCCTGGATTGAGATGATATGAGAAAGTATCAGTCCACGAAGGATTAATCATTAAATATCCCTAGCCGTAGTATTATCGAGACTGGACATCGATAATGCGGAATAGGCTAGTATTGCACTTGTGTGCGCGTGTGAGGGCACAACGGCATAGTTCTCATATATATAAGTATTGGATACTTGTGCAAGTGCGATAGGAGGTCGTGTTTCACCGATGGTACGGGAAACAGCTTCGCTCTGGATAGACCCCTCGGAATCCCATTGGTATTATGAATATGTGTCTATGGGAGGCCGAAATCAAGGTAGGTGTGTATAGTCTTAACCTGAGACTTACATCGCTAATGCTTACGACAATCGATATACTTTAGTTGAGGTCGTCTAGGACTGTAACCGGTTCTGTGTACGCCAATGCCGGGTATATTGAGAATCGTAGTGTATTGGATGTGATGTCAAGACGGAAGTATCACTCCAGTCATAGTGGAGATGATGTCACGCAGGATACGGTATTAGTGCTCTTAAGAGATGCGCATCCAATCGTGATATTATGACCAGGTCATGAATATCCGATTATAGAGACTAGTTATCAGACATCCGATATGTGTTTCGGACGGGGCAGACACTTATCCAGCCCCAGCCCTAGCACGTGACTATCCGATACTGGCCGATACGCACAATACATTAGTATACTACGCTTGATACAGATCTTAATATTCTTTAATGGATATGTCCGGAGAATTAGGTAGACTTTGGTGCTTTGCTAGGAGTCGACCTTGTCTTGTAAATCGGTAGTTAGAACGTAGTACTTGGTACGTACGTGATTCGGATACTCCGACGACCGTATTACTGCCAGATTATCCGGGGATCTCATGGGTCGCTTCCCGATAATCCACCGATGACGCACAACTTGCACTCTTGAATAATCTGGGATTATATAGAAGAGAGAGAGAAAATTAATCTAGGATTAATAACGGAGATATTTATCCGGGATAAAATGTCGTCTAAAGAGAGAGAACGATTAATTTGGAATTGATCGATGAATTAATATATTCGATATATTAGACGAAATTAGATTTCGACGCGGAATTAAAATTAGATTTTAATTCGGGCAAACGAGTTAATTTAGAATTAATTCGTTAGCGACGTAAATAATAATTTCGCCAGGCGCAATTATTTATTTAAATTCGATTGAATTAACGTCGCGACGTAAGCTCGGTATTTCGGAAATATCGAACCCGAACGCGTGAGTGCACGTGGGCCCACTTTCATTTGGAAACGTGTGGGGCCCACATGACACATGTCATTCTAATGCTTTGCATGTAGATTGTGTACATTGCACTCAATGTCATTGCATGGAGTTTGAGTGTTTGACACTCTAAGCCATTGCATGTTTTGTGTCATAAATTTATTATTAATTTAATAAATATTATGGCATAAATATAAATTGATTTTTGGTAAATCATTTTAAAATTTATACACAATTCAACTCTCTCATTCTCTCTTCTCACCTCACGCCCAAAACAGAACTTTGGACTGGTTTTGAACCAGAAAAATCGTGAGCAAGGGAAGCCAAGAGTTGGGTTTTCATGGTGAAAACCGCAAGTGCTAGCACACTACGAGTCTTGCGAAGGTGGTAGGGAGGTTCACCCATGAGGCGGGACTCATCCGACGGAGTTTGGAGCTTCGTTTTGAGACCCGAAACTGCCAAGACAGTGAGCATGGACTGGTTGCAGTGGCGTGAGCAGGGCAGTACGTTTTTGGCCTTGATTCGTCTTCAAATCGACATAACCGATCAATGTGAGTATTCCGCTACCTCCGTTGATGTATTCATGCATGTTTTCATGTCTTGATTTGATCTTGGGACCTAGATTTTTACCAACAATGGCATCAAGAGCTAATGTTGCAAGCATGAAAAATGTAGGGCTTAAAATTTGGGTAAATGTTTGTTGAGCATGATTTGAATAAATTGCTTGTTTGAGTATGCTTATAACATTTTAATTCATATTGGTTGGACTAATTTGACGAAAATTGATTTGGAATAATTTTCCCCAATTTATTCACCTTGGCCGAATGTATATGCATTTTGGGATCTTGGATTTTTTGATTTTTTAATTCATTTGATGAGTTAGAATCGATTAGGTGACGTTAATTTGAATCGAATTGGATTGGATTTCGAATTGGACAAAAACCCCAAATATTTGAGTTGGCCGAATGTGACTAATGCCCTAATGTCTTGGTAAATTTTGATTTGATAATTGGATGTATTGGAAATCATTCGGGATATGTATTTAATGTCGATTGCGGATTAATGGATTGAAACCGAATTGGACATGAAATCCCTCTTGGCCGAGAGCATGAAAGCATGTAAAGGTTTGATTTTTCATTATGTGGTTTGGACATGTAATAATGAATTAAGTATGATTAATTGGACTAATTTAGTGTTTTGGAAATGTTGATTTAGTTGATTAATCATATAATGCACTTTGGTAATTAAATTGTGAAAATTGGATTTTGGATTTAATTAATTGGGCCTATTTTGGAAATTAGAATTTAAAGTTGTAATTGGGCCTATTGGGCTTGATTTATCAAGTTTGGTTTAGGCCAAATGGATTGGATCCAATTGGGCCCAAAACCTTGACCATAAAGCCCAAATGCCACTTAATGAACCTTTAAAGTTCAATGGGCCTAATGGCCAAGATTGATTTATGGGCTTATGGGGTAAATCCCGGATTGGACTTTGGTTATCGGTTTGACCCGAGTTGACCAAAAGTCCACGCCTTAAGAAATCAATCAAAAGCCCATTGGACTTTAATTGAATTGACGTTGGACGTTAATCGGTCTTTGAGACGCGTTACGATTAAATTTGGAATTTAAATCGAAAAAGGTTTATTGAATAAAAGTGTAATATTTAATTTGGAATTGAATAATGAATTAGTATTAAATACATGTTAAATTAGATTTAATGATGTAGTTTAATTTAATTCATGAATTCGTACTTTAAGTACTTATTCGCAAAAATGAGTTTGACTCGAACAAAATCAAATCATTGTTGTGGATGATCACTTAATTATCAGATTAATTAATTTGATTAGATTGATTGATATCATGCTTGTGTGTGTGAATACGTGGTTGTGTTGAATGAATAATGTATATCAGATGGATATTAGACGGGTGGGCAATTTTAGAAATTGTTGTAATAAATTCGATTTATTAAATTGGACCTGCGTGTCCAGCCTTATCACCTCTATTCTCTTTGTATTCTCTCTCACCTATTCCCCTCTATGTATATGAGGTTTCTTTAGAAGTGTAGTGTAACGGGTAGAAGTAATACTAGTGCTAGCTTGAGTGAGAAAGGGAGAGATTTGATCTAGGATCAATGTGTTAAGTATCCATCCGCATATCATTATTATTTATTTTCATACTCGCTTTATTATGTATTTAGAATGCATGTTTAAGGGTGTATGATGATGAGACCTTAACAAAGATAATTAAATTGGTAGCCAATTTGCAAGCGAAAAACCCTCGTTAAATATCAAGCGTTTATTTTCCTTCCATTGAGTGATTCTTACTCAAGATCCGAGATTGGCAGGGGTTGTTGGCCAAAGTCAAGCCCTTGTCCTTCGAAGATGTGTTTAATCACGAGGCTTTGTTCCATATCGGTGTCGTGTCCAAGTTGTGGTTTGTTGGCCAAAGTCAAGACCACTTCTTGTCCATTGACATTGATTACGAAGCTTCATGTCAATGGGTCCGCGCTTGACTGGGATCACTAGGTTTGTTGTGCCAAAGCCAAGGCCTAGTTGATTCAGAGGAAAAAGGTTAGGGTATATATTGGATATATAGGCATATATAAGATATATGTTTAGGACTTGGATGTCCACCTACTGGATCTAGGAGTTGGATTAGATCCAATTGATCTTAGAGATCTACCTAGTTAATTATCATACAATTTGTTGGCCAAAGTCAAGATTGTGTGATATTTAACGGGATCCTAGCCCACTAGGAAACACGGTTTCCCGAGTACTCGACAGAGGGTTAGAGGCTCGACGAAAAATAGTGGGAGGCAAGTATTGAATTTGCAACATTCGTTCGAATACTCGCTAAACGCGCTCATCTATATTTTACTCGTCATATTAATCAAAAGTATTAGTTGGACTAATATTTTATGTTGTTTTAAATATATATATAGTTGGACTATATACAAACTCATTCAATATTAGTTGATTTTATAATTGGATTATAGTAATCAATATAATTGAATTAAAATGATAGTTGATTTTATAATTAGATTATAGTAATCAATATTAAAATTATAGTTGATTAAATAATTGGATTATTGTAATCATTATAATAAATAGTACCTTATTAAATTGATTAAATAGTTGGACTATTGAAATCAAGAAAGAATTGAAAAGTTGAAATTTAAAATATATAATCATTGGATTAAATGCTTTAAATGATTTAATTTTCATATTGGGAAATAATAATAGGTTAATTTATTTGATAAAATAACTTATTATGACTAAGCCCATAATTAAGCAAATAGTAGAGCATAAAATCTTTGGAAGATTTATGTGATGATGACTTTAGTGCTTAATTAATATACTTACAATAAATCTATCTTTAGATTTAAAAGTATTAAAATTGCAATTAATTGACCATTCTAGTGTGGAGAAAAGTCAAAGTTTGCAATTGGGCATGTAGCACAAGGTGCACATCATTTCGATATTCTAAAACCCAAGGCTTGGCCAAAGGTTTGTGAAATATTGAAAAGGTAATTGACATATCCTAAAGTGACTACCATTTGGATATGGAAGACACGAAGGAATTAAAGATAGGGAGAGGCTCTAACTTTAAAAATATTTGTCAAAGTTATGTTTACTACTAGTATTAAATTGGATTTTAAATACTTAGTGTGGTACATAATACATATATGTATTGACGTTCAGAATCCGCTGTGGGCTGGATACTGGCTTCAAGCCGAGATTTCTCTGCGAATTGGAAACGGGACGAAAGTCGCTGTTTCGACCGTAGATACCTAAGTTTAGGAACTACCCTTCGGGTGTGTACTTAAATTAGGAAATGTTATAATGTAACTAGTTTGACTAGAGACATTATCTCTATATCAGTGTTTAATCCGATGCGGATAAAACCTTTATATTCTAGAACACTAAAGTGTTTCATTATATAAAGATGATACTGAGATAAATACATTAGATGTAAATAACATAATTTATATTTTGAATATAAATAAAATCTCAAACATATAAATGACAAATAAATAGCTCAAATTGATTTGATCAATAGAGACTTATTTGTGGCATTGTTGTCTGGGACACAATAAACGAGACTCGTATATCCACACTTTTGAAGAGTGGGTACTAGGACTGATTTGACTATTCAAATAAGGTCTACGAATCTAGTTTATTAGGTTAAAAACCTAAAATACTATTTACTTGGTAATAGTAAAAGGGCCACCGATCTGTTAGCCCTATTCATGGTGAAGTAAGTGGGCCCATATCTAGCTAGGCTAGATGTGAACATGAATATTTCGTGACCTTAACGGATGTAGCATCACGTTGTGGTTATGTGTTTCTTTTGAAGAACACAGATCAGAAACTTTTGAAGTTTCGACACGAAGAAAACAAACAGATCGGCTATAGTGTTATTCCGCCACGGTAAGACCGAAATGGAAAATACTTAAGCAGTAAGTTTCATATATAAATGAAAGAGTACGGTGTTCTTTCATGTGAGGACTCCTCCCGAGACACGTCGGTTAGACGGTGTGTCTGAACTAAAACCGAATTTTGTTGGACATGATAAGGTTTATCATGAGTCGCTCTGAGCTACTATTTCCTTCTACAGGATATGTATTAACAGTGCAAACTTATTTAGAATAAGGTTCCATATAAATCTGTTTGACAGATATCATATAGGATATGAACAGGAAAGAAACGAGGTTTCTCATTCCTGATAATTTGGGTATGCCAGGCATAAAGTTTGGATGATACCAAACTAAGAACCCAAATTGGATTAGTGCCAATATAGGTTATCCTAAGGGAAACCATAAGTATAGTACTTATAAATCCCACATGAGAACAATGTGATTGTTGCTCACCATGCGGTTTTCCTGAGAGGAATACCGATATGCAGTGGTCAGTGGGAGGATAGTGATACTCATGATGAAAATCGGAGTAATACTATTCATAGCACGAAGTCCTTAATGGAACACAAACAATTCATCTATGATGAATCTGTACCATTAATCTTCAAATACACAAGAAATCGGGTAGATCGGATAGAGTCAGAAAACAACCTAGGGTATGGGTTTCTGATCTAACCTCATTAAGATGTCAATCTTATGGAGGTGTACCATCCGACTACGTTATGAGGAAGTGATACGAGGTATCGACTCCCTGTTATGGCAAAGTGCCATGAGTCCGAAATGGATTCCATGTATAACGACTATTATGGATACTAGTTGTTGTACCACAAGGCGTTGTGCCTATGGTACATTATACGTCTTCAAGGAAGACATACATGGATGACAACATACCAACTTACAAAGCTAGGCTTTTGACGGAAAGGTATCGTTATCAACATTGTGTTAATAACGGTTCAACCTTTTACCTGTTGCCATGGTAAGTCCATTTTGAAGATGCTTGTTGATAAACTGTATATTTCATTTATGAAATATGTCAGTTACAAATCAAAATCGCTTTCCTGAAAAGGAAACCTTTTGGAGGATGTTTACAAAATCCTGACGATTTTGAATAACCGACAAACAAGGTTTGCGGGTTATTCGATCCATGTTTGGATTGAAGCAAGCATAAGGTTCTTGGAACTGTCATTTTGAAATAATCATAATGATTTATGATTTGACTCAAAACGAAATAATTCTTGTGTATATAAGGAGGTTAGTGGGAGAGAGCACTGACAGTTAAATTCCCATTAAGCAATTAATGAAAGCTTGGCTTTCATGGATATTCTTTCAATAGAAATTCTCCGTAGAATTCTGGGGAGTAACAACCTTTATTCAAGGAATAAAGATCTACTGGGATAGATTTGGAGTTTGTTAACACTCTCTGGGAAATTGTACATTTAAAATGTACTTGTATTGGTGTCTCATACGCTTTGAGCATATGGAGTCACAATCGGGTCAATCCAAGTAATTGTCACTGGATTGAACATTAAGAACATCTGTTAGTATCTGAGAGAACTAAAGATGTTGTCTTAAACTATGGAGAAGGAGAACTTGAAGTGACTGGGATCACTGCTACAAGTTTCCAAACAATTAAATACTGCGGTACTATAAAGTTTGAATAACGGGACAGTGAGCTGGAAATCTTCCGAGCAAGATAACTGTTGCCGAATAAACAACAAATGCGGATTATTGATGCAGCTGAGGCAGCAATAGAAGCCATTTTGGTCGATAATAAATCTAATTAGATTAGATATAGTTCTGTTAGCAGCTGAGCTAGGCGTCAGCACAGGCTAAAGAATTAAAGGTCTCATCAATGATCCAGATATATACTTCTATATCATCTGATTCGTTCGGATCATACATCGTGGCGATGTGATGATCGTGTAAATCGCGTCAGACGATAATTAAGCAAATCCGCTGACGAAAACCTTTCCTCAGCAATTTGAGCGAACCGTACATAGTTCGGGTGTTAGACACTCGAGTGACTGGCTATGTGCCAAGTGGGAGATTGTTGGATAATATGACCCATAGCGTCACTATTTGCACAGATCATTGTGTTGTTGTAGCAAATTAACTATGTGACAAGGAAATTGCACTCTCGTCATTTGTGATTAGATCACCATAGATATATAAATGAAGAGAGGTCCATATGATTAGTTCCTGGATTGAGATGATATGAGACAGTATCAGTCCACGAAGGATTAATCATTAAATATCCCTAGCCGTAGTATTATCGAGACTGGACATCGATAATGCGGAATAGGCTAGTATTGCACTTGTGCGCGTTGTGAGGGCACAACGGCATAGTTCTCATATATATAAGTATTGGATACTTGTGCAAGTGCGATAGGAGGTCGTGTTTCACCGATGGTACGGGAAACAGCTTCGCTCTGGATAGACCCTCGGAATCCCATTGGTATTATGAATATGTGTCTATGGGAGGCCGAAATCAAGGTAGTGTGTATAGTCTTAACCTGAGACTACATCGCTAATGCTTACGACAATCGATATACTTTAGTTGAGGTCGTCTAGGACTGTGTACCGGTTCTGTGTACGCCAATGCCGGTATATTGAGAATCGTAGTGTATTGGATGTGATGTCAAGACGGAAGTATCACTCCAGTCATAGTGGAGATGATGTCACGCAGGATACGGTATTAGTGCTCTTAAGAGATGCGCATCCAATCGTGATATTATGACCAGGTCATGAATATCCGATTATAGAGACTAGTTACCAGACATCCGATATGTGTTTCGGACGGGGCAGACACTTATCCAGCCCCAGCCCTAGCACGTGACTATCCGATACTGGGCCGATATACACAATACATTAGTATACTACGCTTGATACAGATCTTAATATTCTTTAATGGATATGTCCGGAGAATTAGGTAGACTTGGTGCTTTGCTAGGAGTCGACCTTGTCTCGTAAATCGGTAGAACGTAGTACTTGGTACGTACGTGATTCGGATACTCCGACGACCGTATTTACTGCCAGATTATCCGGGGATCTCATGGGTCGCTTCCCGATAATCCACCGATGACGCACAACTCGCACTCTTGAATAATCTGGGATTATAATAGAAGAGAGAGAAAATTAATCTAGGATTAATAACGGAGATATTTTATCCGGGATAAAATGTCGTCTAAAGAGAGAGAACGATTAATTTGGAATTGATCGATGAATTAATATATTCGATATATTAGACGAAATTAGATTTCGACGCGGAATTTAAATTAGATTTTAATTCGGGCAAACGAGTTAATTTAGAATTAATTCGTTAGCGACGTAAATAATAATTTCGCCAGGCGCAATTATTTATTTAAATTCGATTGAATAACGTCGCGACGTAAGCTCGGTATTTCGGAAATATCGAACCCGAACGCGTGAGTGCACGTGGGCCCACTTTCATTTGGAAACGTGTGGGCCCACATGACACATGTCATTCTAATGCTTTGCATGTAGATTGTGTACATTGCACTCAATGTCATTGCATTGATGGAGTTTGAGTGTTTGACACTCTAAGCCATTGCATGTTTTGTGTCATAAATTTATTATTAATTTAATAAATATTATGGCATAAATATAAATTGATTTTTGGTAAATCATTTTTGAACTTTATACACAAATTCAACTCTCTCATTCTCTCTTCTCACCTCACGCCCAAACAGAAACTTTGGACTGGTTTTGAACCAGAAAAATCGTGAGCAAGGGAAGCCAAGAGTTGGGTTTTCATGGTGAAAACCGCAAGTGCTAGCACACTACGAGTCTTGCGAAGGTGGTAGGGAGGGTACCCATGAGGCGGGACTCATCCGACGAGGAGTTTGGAGCTTCGTTTTGAGACCCGAAACTGCCAAGACAGTGAGCATGGACTGGTTGCAGTGGCGTGAGCAGGGCAGTACGTTTTTGGCCTTGATTCGTCTTCAAATCGACATAACCGATCAATGTGAGTATTCCGCTACCTCCGTTGATGTATTCATGCATGTTTCATGTCTTGATTTGATCTTGGGACCTAG
Source organism: Zanthoxylum bungeanum (assembly GCA_019454045.1). Taxonomy (NCBI): domain Eukaryota; kingdom Viridiplantae; phylum Streptophyta; class Magnoliopsida; order Sapindales; family Rutaceae; genus Zanthoxylum; species Zanthoxylum bungeanum. The sequence continues at coordinate 19,113 of SKCR01034424.1, forward strand.
ATTTTACCAACAACTATGAACTAGGGATATTTAATGTTATCCTTCATGGACTGATATTGTCTCATATCATTCTCGTCCAGGAACAAAATCATAGGGACATCTCTATCATTTATACATCTAGGTGATCTAATCACAATGATAAGAGTGCAATCTTCTTGTCACATAGTTAATTTGTACAACAACACCAGTTCTGTTACAAATAGTGATATATGGGTCATAATTGTCCAACAACTAGTGATGTCCGCAAGGCATTGTGCCTATTGGTACTTATAAGTCTTCAAGGAAGACGTAACATGGATGGCAACATACCAACGTATAAAGCTAGGCTTGTAGCGGAAAGATATCGTTATGTTGCCCAACGGTAAAATCCATTTGGATAATGCTTGCTACTGCTGCATGTTTCATTTATGAAATATGTCAGCTTACGGGAAATCACTTTCTAAAAAGGAAACCTTTTGGAGGGTTTATAATCCTGTCGGTTTGTCGTACCATAACAAGTAACAAGGTTTGCAGGTTGTTCGATCCATGCTTGGATTGAAGCAAGCATAGGTATGGAATTACCGTTTTGATGTAATCATAATAGTTTATGATTTAATTCAAAATGAAATGATTCTTGTGTATATAAGAGGGTTAGTGGGAGCGCACTGACAGTGGATGTCCTATATAATAATGATAATATATGTCATTTCTTGGAAATGATATCCCATAATAAAAATAACTATCGGTGAAAGCTTGGCTTTCAAAAACTCTCTGTGAATCGTCATTGAAAAATGTAAGCGACCTGGTGTCTCATACGCTTTGAGCATATGGGTCACAAACAGACTAATCCTAATGATTGTCACTGGATTGATGTTAAGGCATCCATTAGTATCTTAGAGAACTAACGATGTTGTTTTAATCTATGGAGAAGGAGAACTTGAAGTGATTGGGATCACTACTGCAAGTTTCCTAACCGATAAAACGACTATAAGTCGCAAACGGTACTACAAAGTTTGAATAACGGTACAGTGAGCTGGAAATCTTCCATGCAAGATACTGTTACAAAATAAACAACAAATGCGGGTTATTTCTGCAGCTGAGGCAGCAATAGAAGCCTTCTGGGTCGATAATAAATCTAATTAGATTATATATAGTTATGTTAGCAGCTGAGCTAGGTGTCAGCACAGGCTAAAGAATTAATGGTCTCATAGACGATCCAGATGCATACTTCGACTATTCATCTGATTTATTCGGATCATACATCATGGCGATGTGATGATCGTATAAATCGCTTCAGACGATACTCATGCAAATCCGCTGACGAAAGCATTTCTCAGCAATTTGAGCCAACCGTACATAGTTTGGGTGTAAGACACTCGAGTGACTGGCTATAGGCCAAGTGGGAGATTGTTGGACAATTATGACCCATAGTGTCACTATTTGTACAGATCATGGTGTTGTTGTACAATTTATTTATGTGACAAAGGAGATTGCACTCTTATCATTTGTGATTAGATCACCTAGATGTATAAATGATGAGAGGTCACTATGATTGTTCCTGGACGGAGAATAATATGAGACAATATCAGTCTATGAAGGATAAATCATTAAATATCCCTAGTCAGAGTATTATCGAGATTGGACATCAATAAATACGTAAAAGACTAGTATTACACTGGTGCGCGTTGTGAGGGCACAACGACATAGTTCTCATATATTTGGGTATAGGATACTCATGCAAGTGTAATAGGAGGTTGTATTTTACCGATGGTACAGGAAATAGCTTCGCTCTGGATAGACCCCCTCATAATTCCATTAGAAGTAGGACTATATGTCTATAGAAGTCCGAAATCAGGGTAGGTGTATTTGGTCTTAACCTAAGACTTGCACCGCTAATGCTTGCGACAATCAATATACTTTGGTTGTGGTCGTCCAAGGCTTTAACAGGTTCTGTGTACGCCAATGCTGGTTATATTGAGAATCGTAGTGTGTTGGGTGTGATGTCAAGACGGAAGTGTCACTCCAGTCATATGGAGATGATGGTCACGTAGGATACGGTACTAGTACTCTTAAGTACTGCAGTCATCGGGATAAAATGACAAGGTCATGTTTATCCGATTATAGAGACTAGTTACCAGACATCTGACATGTGCTTCGTAGGCAGACACAATTCCGCCCCAGGCCTAGCACATGATCATCCGATACTGGACAGAAATACACAATACTACGTATACTATGCCTGATATAAATTGCTTATTCCTGTAAGCATGTTTCTGGAGAACTGGGTAGGCATGGCGCTTTGATAGAAGCCAACCTTGTCTTGTGAATCAGTGTAAATGTAGTACTAGGTTCTTACGTGTTCGGATAGTCCGACGACCCGATTTACTGCCAACATATCCGGGGATCTCATGGGTCGCTTCCCGAAGATTCACCGATGATGTATGACTCACACTTTAATTAATCTGGGATTAATTACAGAGATATTTTATTTGGGATAAAATATCAATTAAAGAGAGAGAACGATTAATTTGGAATTAATCGATAAAATAATATATTTGATATATAAACAAAATTGGATTTCGACGCGGAATTAAAATTGGATTTTAATTTGGGCGAACGAGTTAATTTAGAATTAATTCGTTAGCGATGTGAATAGTGATTTCGCTAGGCGTAATCATTTAATTACGTCGCAACAGAAAATTAGTTAATTTGGAATTAGCGAACCCAAACCCGGGATTATTTGCGAGCACATTCGCATTTCGAATTCGAGTGCAGCACGCAAGTCAAATCAAGCGTCAAATCGTAAATCACATCAAGCGTCAAATCACATGTCACTTTGCGTGATGTGACAATTGATTGATTGATGTGAGTTAATGTGAGATGATTGAAAGCATTTAATGCTTGTCTTTTTTAAAATTAAAAATTGGTAAATGGTTAATTAATTTTTGGAAAATAAAAACCTATTACAACTTTTTCATTTCTCTTTCTCTCTATACACGGTTCACGTAATTTTTGGAGCCAAAAACTTCTTCTTCTCTCTCGATCTTGGACCGATTCTTCTTCTCCATCATTTCTAGATAATGGCACGATCCCCATAATAGGCTTAGTCAATCTTGAAAATGGGAGGTCTTTATCTCTTACCGATGACAAGGGACTGAGGTAGCCAAGGTTCACCCCTGTAGCGTAGGAGAGAACGATTTTGTGTACCCCACATTGGTGCATAAAATGAGCCATACCTAGGGTAGAAATGGACTTACCACGAGTGTGGGAGGAATAATGTTGGAAGGATATATATTGTTTTGATAAGTACATGCATCTCATGCATCGCATGCATACACGCATCATGTTAACCCATTCTCTTAACAGCCATCATAGATATCCGTTGGGTTTGAGAAGAATGAAGACTTGTCAAAAAGAGGTTAGCAAGCATGGATGCGTCAGAAAAAGAAGGTTCCCGCATAGATCAATTGGAGACCAACATCACCAAAGTTACCGAGTAGATACATGCTTTGACCAACGCTATGGCCAGTCTGACAGTACCCCGCACAATGGGAGTGAAAACAATGAGAGGCGTGAGGAGCCCCTGAATATGGTGAATGAAGAAATCCTTGTTTTTGATGATGACATGGCTAAGTATGCCACGGGAAGGATAGCCGGGTCTCAGGTAGAGTTACAAAAATTCTTCAGAGAACAAGTAGAGTCAGTTACCCACAAGATGAAGGGAAAACATGAAGATCTATTAAACTATGATGCGATGACTTTCAAAGAACAACTGCCTCCCAGTTTAAGATGCCTGAAATGGCCAAGTTCAATGGAAACATGGATCCTAGGGTCCATCTCCGACAATATGTTTCAGTGATGAGTTCAGTGGGTTTGTCGAAGTGTCAGGTGCAGAAGATGTTCGGGATGTCACTTAAGGGGCGCACGTAGTATGGTATCATGGCCTGGAGAAAAAAGGTAAGGGATGAGTGAAGGAAATTAGCAGAGGCCTTCCTGAACCAATATGTCACAGACATGGAAATAGAATTGTCACGCCGTGACCTAGAAAACACCAAACAGAAGCTAGAGGAGAGCTTCAAAAATTATGTGGATCGCTGGAGAAGTCAGCTCTTAAAGATGCAGACACAACCCTGGAGAAGGACCATATTAAGATGATCATTAAGGGCACCAAGCCGTCCATTTATAAAAAAACTGAGGAGGATGACCTCCATGATCAGTGACTTTCGACAGTTAAGAGAAACAGTCATGGATATCGAGGAAGAGGAAGCCGAGAACAGAAAGTTTTACAGCCATAATAGAAAGACCATTGGAGGGCCTTCCGGGACCAAGCTCGCTCGTACTGAGGTCGTCGCTATCAGAAACAGGCGATTCTCCAATTTTGGTAGACCTTTGTCAAAGGTGTTTGAAAAGCTGAAGAGGCAAGGACTCCTAAAACCTTTAGAACCTAGACCACTTCCAAACCCTGTGCCACCCCACTCCACCTCAACCTAAACCTATACTGACATTTCCATTAGGAAAAAGGCCACAAAACTGAAAACTGCGCCCACCTCGGGCATGAGATCCAAGACCTCATTGACACCTATAAGATACCCGACCCAGAAAAAGAACATACCAACACACACAGAAACCCTCTACCCAATTACCACTCTATTCCACCACCCACCTAGATGATCAACTCCGGCCTGCCCGAAAGCTTTGTCCTCCAAACCCTCAACCACCAAGCCTCCAACATGGCGATATGGGACAACAGTAGTGAAGATGAAACAGAGCAGGGGAGAGATTTCTGGGAAAACTTCTCGAGCAGTGACAATGAGGAGGTTGCAAAAGAGGAAAATAAATGGGAAGAAAGACTACTGCAGTTGGAGAATCTGACGCTCAAAGAAAGCAAGAAGACGGAAGAAGACAAGACTGCAAATTGGGAAGATGTTTATTTTCCTGACTTATTTAATTGTAATCCTGTATTTATTAATCATAAAGACATTGATTTTGCTTACTTGTTTGAGTATTTTCATGTTAGTCTGCATCATAACACGCATGACATGAGCATATTTGACGTTCACTCAACAAAGACAAATGCATTTAATCTTGGTACATGTGAAAACCCCAAGGAAATTTCAATTACAAGTGAGGTTACCTTTGATGAGCGAAAAGAATTAGAGAGAATATTAATAAAATATGCAAAAGTATTTACCTGGTCCTATGAAGACATGCCAGGAGTGGACATGAGTATTGCCCAGCATATGACACCAACTTATCCGAACATGAGTCCAGTAAAACAGAAGCTCCGAAGAATGAGGCCAGAATGGGCCGAAAAGGTTAGGGAATAAGTCAAGAAGAAGATAGAATTAGGCAATGTCAAGAAGCTTTTGACAAAATCAAAGAATATTTGGTTAAACCGCCAGTCTTGAGACCCCCAAGGCCGGGTAAACCCTTGGTGTTGTATTTGGCCATACAAACTGAAGCGTTGTGGGCGATGGGCGATGAGGGTACAGACAGATGAGACAGAGGTGGAACATGTATTCAACTACCTCAGTAAGAAGATGCTTCTATATGACTCCCGCTATCAAGAGGTGAAAAAAAGGAAAGGAAGTTAGAGCTCTTCTCGGGAAAATCCAGTATATCAGTCGATTCATTGCCAAACTAACATCAGTATGTGAGCCCATCTTCAAGCTATTGAGGAAGGACCAGCATGTGGAGTGGAATAGTCAATGTCAAGAAGCTTTTGATAAAATCAAAGAGTACTTGGTTAAACCGCCCGTCTTAATGTTGGACAATTATGACCCATAGCATCATTATTTGTACAGAACATGGTCTTGTTGTACAAATTAACTGTGTGACAAAGGAAATTGCTCTTTTATCATTTTGTAATTGGATTACCGGGATATATAAATGATAAAAGTCCATATGATTAGTACCAGATTAATAAGATAAGAGACAATATTAATCCACTAAGGTCTAATCATTAAATATCTCTAGTCATAGTATTATCAAGACTGGACATCGATAATATGGAATAAACTAGTATTGCACTTGTGCGCGTTGTGGGAGCATAATGATATAGTTCTCATATATTTAAGTATTCGATACTTATGCAAGTGTCATAAGAGGTTGTGTTTACCGATGGTACGGGAACAACTTCGCTCTGGATAGACCCATCGGAATCCCATTGGGAGTATGACTATGTGTCTATGGGAATCCGATTCAGGGTAGGTGTATTTGGTCTTAACCTGAGACATGCATCCCTAATACTTGCGACAATCAATATACTTTGGTTTTGGTCGTTCGGGGCTTTAACAGGTCCCGTGTACGCCTCTTCTAGGTATACTGAGAATCATAGTGTATTGGGTGTGATGTCAAGATGGAAGTATCAGTTCAGTCATATGGAGATGATGATCACGTAGGATACGGAACTAGTACTCTTAAGTACTGCAGTCATCGAGATAATGCGACTAGGTCATGATTATCCGATTATAGAGACTAGTTACCAGAGATCCGATATATGATTCTTACGGGGAAGACACAATTCCAGCCCTAGGCCTAACATGTGATGTCGATACTGGATCGTAATACGCAATACTACATATACTACGCCTGACATAGATTACATATTCCTTAAAAGAATATTTCTGGAGAATTGGGTAGGCACGGTGCTTTACTAGAAGCCAACCATGTATTTTAAATCGGTAAAAATGTGGTACGGGGTACGCACGTATTCGTATAGTCCGATAATCGGATTTACTGCCAACATATCCAGGGATCTAATGGGTTGCTTCCCGAAGATTCACCGATGACGTATGACTCGAACATAATTAATCTAGGATTAATTACAAGAGAGAGAAAATTAATCTAGGATTAAACAGAGAGATTTTATCTGGGATAAAATTCAAATAGAAGAGAGATAACGATAATTTGGAATTAATCGAGAAAATAATATATTCGATATATTAAATGAAATTAGATTTCGATGCAAAATTAAATGGATTTTAATTCGGGTGAACAAATTAATTTAGAGTTAATTCATGAGCGACTTTTGTAATAATTTTGCGAGGCACTATTATTTCGTCGCAACGGAAAATTTGTTAATTCGGAATTAACAAACCCGAGCCCAGAATGTGTTTGCGGGCCCACTCGGATTTTGAATTAAACTGGGGCCCACAAGTCACATCACAAATCACATCATTAGTCACCTTTTGTGATGGAAATCACATCAACTTTGAATGATGTGACAAAAGTCACTTTTGGTGATGGAGGTGGTTGAGAGCATTAATTGCAATTTTGGCTCTCAACACTATTTGTTTTTGGTTTGAAATAAACCATTTACAACTTTTAGTATTAGACTTGTTATGTTTTAGAAACAAAACACAAGACATAAAAAAAAAACTCTCCCTCCCAAAACTCTCTCTTGGCCGTGAGCCTCCAAAGGCAAAAGGGAAATTTGTGTTGCAAAAATTTCCAAAGCTAGCACTTAAAGAGATCATACAATGGTGTTAGGGAAACATTCCCTAGATTTTTGATTCAAAGAACAAGCTTGGAAGCTCAACATACATCAAAGAGAGGAGCTTGGAGCAACTTCTCAAAGGAAAAGTTTTGAACTCTACATCCACATCCATTCCGTTCAATGTAAATATTTCCGCTACTTCTTTGCGTATTCACTTGTTTTATGCTTAATGATCTTGGTTACTGTTCTTAGAGAACCCAACAACGGTATCAGAGCCTAAATTAAGCATGAAATATTTTAGGGTTTTTAATCTTGAATTTGGGTATTTTTGATTTGAGCATGATTTGATAAAATTGTTTGTTTGAGTATGCTTAGAAAATGATAACTTAGAGTTATGCATGATCAATTTTATGAAAAAATAATTGGATTAATTTTCCCCAAATCATTGGGCTTGGCCGAATTTGAAAGGAACCCTATGCTCTTGGTGATTTTTGATTTTAAGCCATTGGATGTGTTTAAAATATTTGAATATATTGATTTGTGATTTAATTAGATTGAAATCAAAATCGGATATAAAAATCCCTAAATTACCGTGAGCCTTGTAAGCATGTTGGGATTGATTTTGCTTCAATTTGTGTTGGACATATGTTGATAAATTAAAGCATGATTAATTAGTGTAATTGGTGTTTTGGAAATATTAATTTAACTAATTAATTATGGCTAATACATTTTAATTAAATAATTGTGATATTTGGAATATTGTGATTAAATTAATTAGGCTTAATTTGGAATTGGGCTAAAAATGTTGTATTTGGGCTTAATGGGCTTGGTTGGACCAAGTTTGGTTTAGGATAATTGGTTGGATCCAATTGGGCCTAAAACCATTTCCATAAAGTCCAAATATGATAAATGGCCCTTTAAAAAATTAATTGGGCCTAATGGGCCAAAATTAATTTTGTGGCAAGGGGTGATTCCTTATTGGGCTTTGGTTGCCATAGTCCATGCCTTATGAATTAATTAAAAGCCCATTGGACTTTAATTAAATTGACATTGGAGGTTAATTGGGCTTTGAGACCCATTAAGATTAGATTTGGAATCTCAGTCATAAAGGCACATCAAAAGTGTAATTATTTAACTTGGAATTAAATAAAGAATTAATATTGAATACAAATTAAAATGGATTTAATATTGTAGTTTGATATAATTCAAGAATTCGTACTTTGAGTACTTATTCTTAAACGAGTTGGACTCGGGCAATTCAAATCGTTGTTTAAACATTAGATGGTCATTAATTAAAGATTAATTAATTGGATTAGATTGATTGATAACATGTTTTGTGTGAATACATGGATGTGATGTATGAATAATGTATATCAGATGGATATTGGCAATTTTGGAAATTGTTGTAATAAATTTAGAATTTATTAAATTGGACCTGTGTGTCCAGCCTTTATCTCTCGATTCTTTGTAATTTTCTTGTCACCTATTCCCCTCAATGTAAATGAGGTTTTGTGGGACACAGGAACTGGACGACGCATGCTGTCCCGGGCTCGCGGCCCGGTTGGGAGTACGGAGTAGCCCGCAAGGGACTAAAATGGAGAATAATGGAGTCGCCACCCGGTGTGAACCGGGAAAATGAGATTTAAGGCCGCACTCACCCCTCATAAAGGAAGACCTCAAACCGTTGGGTTCAGAATGGTCCCTTACTTATGTCACTTGTAATGAAAGAATTTATGTAATAATTTAATCAAGTTTAAGTAACACTTATTTCCAAGAGTATCATGCTTCTAAATTCACATGTACAAGATAAAACTTACACCTAAATTTACATATATTTCACATCTAAGATTGCATGCTTGAAAGTACATCAAAGTAGCAACAAACATACAACTTCATTGGCATATTATATTCACGAAAAACACAAGCACACACACTAACCACACAAGCACACATGTGAGCACTTTTCCAAGTGGTACGTGGAATTGTATCCCAAGTACAGACCGCACTACCGTCCATTCGGAATCGGCTACGGAATTTATGTCTGGGTTTCCATCCGATATACCACAAGAAATAATACTCAAATGCTATCATGACATGGATATATGAATTGTAATACGATACGTTGAGCCAAGACGAAGGTAAATGATGCAACCAATGGGATAAACATGCTTTTCACTATGATGCGTACAAAGATAAGAATTACTATATAGGATTTCATAATACATGCATGAATGGTATAGTTGGCTTTATGTGAGAGTTGTGAGTGTGTGCGTGAGTGCAAGGTGGCTTTATGGCGTGAGGAGTTATGCTTGTGGTAAGCGGCTTAATGGCAGGCGAATTACGTGAATTGTTTGAGTGTGTGGGGACTGTTTGTAGTTCAGAGCGTGAAGGCAATGGTAGGGAATTAACGATAGTCAGTGGGTGAGTATTAGGTTAGTGTATTGGGCTGTATATGCGTGAGTGAATGGCAGTGTGTGCGTGAGTGAATTGGATGTGAGCGTGGGTGTTGTGGCATGCAGGTCTGGGTGGCAGTTTGTGGATTGACTATGCGTGCGTTGATGTGGCTAATGGCTTGAGGCCAATGGCATGTGTGTAGACTGCTTGTACATGGGACGTGTGGAGGGTGCAAGTGTATGTACGTGAAGACGTATGGCTTTTCTTCCCCCGAATGGAGAACCTTTTAATCCAACACAATAAGCCCATGCGCCTTTCGTTACGATGAGTACAAAGATAAAGATAACTATATGAAATTTAGTATGTCTGATTGAACATATCTTGTATTCAACTGAACACACATCAACCGGCGCGGCAAAGCATCGTGGTAAAGGATTTTAACCCCTCCAAATAGGGGACCTTTCATCGAACTTACTAAGCCCATACGCTCGATTGAATCATGCATACAAAGAATTAAAAACAATAATATCAAACTTAGTATGCCCGATTGAACGTATCTTGCATTCAACCGAACACACATCAACCGACGCGGCAAAGCGTCATGGTAAAGGGTTTTAACCCCTCCAAATAGGGGACATTTCATCGCACTTACTAAGCCCATGCGCTCGATTGCATCATGCATACAAAGAATTAAAAACAATAATATCAAACTTAGTATGCCCGATTGAACATATCTTGTATTCAACCGAACACACATCAACCGGCGCGGCAAAGCATCGTGGTAAAGGATTTTAACCCCTCCAAATAGGGGACCTTTCATCGCACTTACTAAGCCCATGCGCTCGATTCAATCATGCATAAACAAGTAACATGCAGAATTCAAATGACGAAAAATAAATAAACCAAAACAACATAAAACAAAAGAGGGTGCCGTTTACTCAAGCGGTACGTGGAGTTGTATCCCGAGTATAGATCATATTACCGTCCATTCGGAATCGGCTATGAAATTTATGTCCGGGTTTCCATCCGATATACCGCGAGAGTTGACACATCTTTTATTTTATTCCAAGTCCACAACATACAATATTTCATGATACATGCATATTTATCTACTCAAGGGCCACAACATGCATTTTAGCATAACAATCATGCGAACAATATTCAATAAATAATAAAAATAAAACAGAAAACGAATGTGGAAAATACCCTCAGGTCTAACCTTTTTTTCCGACTTTCGGACTTGCGTTTCACGGAGATCGGAAGGGTAAAGCTCATCAACTTCTCCGGTTCACTGGTTTAGCATCTTAGCTCACTGTTTTGCTATTTTGCTTGCTGTTTGGTCTCCGTTTTGCTCCTGTTTTCTCTGTATTTTCTGCTCACTGTTTCAGGTCTATAAGTGGACTATTTTTGCGCTTTTTAGAGGGCTGTTTGGGTTGCTTTTTTTGCGGTTTTAAGGAGGCTTTCAGTGAAGTTTTTTATGTTACTGCTTTAAGGTTTTTAGGGAATGTTTTAAGTGGATTTTGCTGCTATTTTAGGGGTTAAATTACTGCTGTTTGGGCTTGTAAAACAGTGCAGTTTTTGTGTTCACTGCAGTTTGGTTTTTGGTTGTAATTTTCGGTGATGGAGGGCTGCTGTATAGTGCTGGTTTCGGTGGCTTTAGGAGGATATAAAGGATTGTTATTTTCGGTTTGAGGAGGGTGATGTGTTCGGCTATGGAGTGGAGGAGATGAAAAGAATATTTTTTGTTACTTATTCTTGTGATTGGCGTGAATGGAGAGCTTGGAGAGGGGGTTGGAAATTCTTTGCTTCTTTATTTCTTGTGATGGGCGTGTACTAGGAGGAGGGAATGCCTTGGAAAAGTGTGGTTTATATATAGAAGAGCTAGGGCTTCACATTGTCTCACAAGGAAGGGATTTGATTTTGTGTTGAGCAAGGAAAATCAAAGATTGAGGGGGGACAAATTTGGTTTAGATTAGGAAGTCAATATATGTGATTGGTTAGGATTAGGCATTTAATTTGTTAGATTAGGAAGTCAATATTTTTAATTTGTTATAATTGATTTTAATTGGGCATATCATCTTTTTAATTTAGGTATATATCATATTTGATTTGTTTAAATTAGGCATGATTTTATTTTATGTTTTATTTAATTTGGTAAATGATTTAATTATTATTTTATTTAATCACATTATCTAATTAATATTTAACTTAATATTTGATTTAATTTGGGTGTGTATTAGGGTGAATGGGCGTGTGGGCCTTGGTTGGGGCGTGTGGGCCTTTGGTTGGTGGGTTTGGTTTGTGTGGACAATGTGTGTGAGCTTGCGGGGTTTTGGGTCTAGGCTAAGGGGCTTGCGGGGATTTTGGGCCGAGGTTAGGTGATTTGTGAGTGTTTTGGGCCGGGAATAATTTTTAAAACGGAAAACCAACAAGTAACCCAAGCTAAACCAGCGAACTTAATCCGAGTATGAGTCAATTCTTGACTCCTGCGTTCCGACGTCCGTTTCCCGCGGCTCCCGCGACTTAAAAGGTAGTGCCTCCAACTGAGACTCATCATCGGGTTTCACATGCAAAAATGCAATGCCTACAGGTTTCTTTAGAAGTATTTTTTAATTGGGTAGAAGTTAGAATAGTGCTAGCCGAGGAGAGGAAATGGAGTGATTTGTTCTAGGAACAATTTGTAAGATATTTATCAGCATATAATTATTAATTTAATTATCGCGCCTTATTATGCTTTTACAATGCATGCTTAAGGGTGTATGATGAGACCTAATCAATGATAATAAATTGGTTGCCAATTTACGTGAAAATCCCTCAAAAAATATTAAGCGATTTCCTTCCATTGAGTGATTCTCTCTCAAGATCATGTTGGACAAAATGACCCATAGCGTCACTATTTGCACAGATCATTGTGTTGTTGTAGCAAATTAACTATGTGACAAGGAAATTGCACTCTCATCATTTGTGATTAGATCACCATAGATATATAAATGATGAGAGGTCATTGTGATTAGTTCCTGGACTGAGAATGATATGAGACAGTATCAGTCCCCGAAGGATTAATCATTAAATATCCCTAGCCGGAGTATTATCGAGACTGGACATCGATAATGCAGAATAGGCTAGTATTACACTTGTGTGCGTTGTGAGGGCACAACGGCATAGTTCTCATTTATATAAGTATTGGATACTTATGAAAGTGCGATAGGAGGTCGTGTTTCGCCGATGGTACGGGAAACAGCTTCGCTCTGGATAGACCCTTCGGAATCCCATTGGTATTATGAATATGTGTCTATGGGAGGCCGAAATCAAGGTAGGTGTGTATAGTCTTAACCTGAGACTTACATCGCTAATACTTACGATAATCGATAGACTTTGGTCTTGGTGGTACAGGCTTTAACCGGTTCTGCGTACACCACTTCTGGGTTTATCAGAGAGTCGTAGTGTATTGGGTGTGATGTCAAGACGGAAGTATCACTTCAGTCATATTGGAGATGATGTCACGCAGGATACGGTACTAGTGCTCTTGAGTGTTGCGCAACCAATCGGGATATTGTGACCAGGTCATGAATATCCGATTATAGAGACTATGTTACCAGGCATCCGATATGCGCTTCGGACGGGGTAGACACTTATCCAGCCCCAGCCCTAGCACGTGACTATCCGATACTGGGCCGATACACACAATACAATCGTATACTACGCTTGATAACAGATCTTAATATTCTTAAATGGATATGTCCGGAGAATTGGGAAGACTTGGTGCTTTGCTAGAAGTCGCCTTGTCTCGTAAATCGGTAAAACGTAGTACTTGGTACGTACGTGATTCGGATACTCCGAAGACTGTATTTACTGCCAACTTATCGGGGATCTCATGGGTCGCTTCCCGATAATCCACCGATGACGCACAACTCGCACTCTTGAATAATCTGGGATTATATAGAAGAGAGAGAAAATTAATCTAGGATTAATTACGGAGATATTTTATCTAGGATAAAATATCGTCAAGAGAGAGATAACGATTAATTTGGAATTAATCGATGAATTAATATATTCGATATATTAAACGAAATTAGATTTCGACGCGGAATTAAAATTAGATTTTAATTCGGGCGAACGAATTAATTTAGAATTAATTCGTTAGCGACGTGAATAGTGAATTCGCTAGGCGTAATCATTTAATTACGACGCGACGGAAAAATCGTTAATTTGGAATTAACGAACCCGAGCCCGAGTGTGATTGCGAGCACATTCGTATTTCGAATTCGAGTGCGATAACGCAAGTCGCATCAAGCGTCAAATCAATCAGTCGCATCAAGCGTCAAATCACTTGTCACTTAGAGTGATGTGACTTGACAACATGTCACTTTAATAAAGGTGATATGAATAGTGATGGACAAGATGTGTAATTGATGTGCATAGTGTTTACCTTTTTTGACTTTTGAAATTCAAATTAAAGGCAAATGCAAGTGAAATTAAAGTGAATTTCACACAAGTATATAAGATATATTTGAAATGCATTTCATGGACAACTTAATACACATTTCTTTCTCTCCATTTCTTTCTCTTCTCTCACGCCCAAAACAGAAATATTGGGACTGGTTTTGAACCAGAAAAACCGTGAGCATGAGGGAAGCCAAGAGTGGGTTTTCATGGTGAAAATCCAAGTGCTAGCACACTTACGAGTCTTGCGAAGGTGGTAGGGAGGTTCACCCATGAGCCGAGATCCGTCGGACGAGGCTTGGAGCTCCGTTTCGCAGCTCAAATTTCTGTTTTGCAAGGCAGTGGACTGCTACCAGTGGCGCCAAAAACAGTGGGCTTTTTGGGCTTCATTCGTCTTCAAATCGACTCAACCGATCGATGTGAGTATTCCGCTATCTCCGTTGGTGTATTCACGCATGTTTTCATGTCTTGTTTGATCTTGGGACCTAGATTAATACCAACAGATCCAAGATTGGCACTGTTTTGTTGGCCAAAGTCAAGACCTTTGTCCATCGCGGATGTGTTTGAATCATGAATGCTTTGTTCCATATCGTACTCCTTGGGCAAGTTGTGATTTGTTGGCCAAAGTCAAGGTCATTTCTTGTTCATCGGCCTCGATTACGAAGCTTTCCCACTGTCAATGGGTCGCGCTTAACTAGAATCATTAAGCTTGTTGAGCCAAAGCCAAGGCTTAGTTGATTTAGAGGAAAAAGGTTAGGAAATATATTGGATATATTTACATATATTGGATATATGTTTAGGACTTGGAAGGCTTCCTACTTGATCTAGGAATTGGATGAGATCCAATTGATCTTAAAGATCTACCTAGTTAAGTATCATACAATTTGTTGGCCAAAGTCAAGATTGTGTGTTATTTAACGGGATCGTAGCCCACTAGGAAACTAGATTTCCCGAGTACTCAACAAAGGGTTAGAGGTTTACCGAAAAATAATGGGATGCAAGTATTAAATTTGCAATTTCGTTTAGATACTTGCCAATACGCGCTCATTTCATTTTTTGTCATTATTTAAAATATAAATATATTAGTTGGACTAATATTTAATTGTTGTTTTAATTAAACTGTTAGACTGTATTCAAACTACTTCAATCATAGTTGATTATATAATTAGATTATAGTAATCAATATATTTGAATTTAACCAATCAAATAGTAGTTAATTATATAGTTAGACTATAGTAATCATTACATTAGATTGTACCCGAAACCGTTGATTGGATAGTTGGACTATAACAATCAAGATGAATTGAAAGATTATCGTCAAATGACATAATGCTAAGTGATAAATGTCTTTTACGGTTTTAATTTTCGTATGGGAAATGAATTTCAGGATAGTCCTGGGAGTCGAGAAGTTACTTTATTTGATATAGCGACCTCTCGGGCCTAAGCCCGGAGTTGAGCAAATAGTAGAGCATGAGTTTTGGAAGACTCGTGGTGATGATAACTTTAGTGCTCAATCTGTTATGCTTGCCGTAAAGACTCATTAATTTCTTCGTCAGAACTAAGGATTAGATCCTTATAGTATGATATTGAAATTGAAGGATCTTCATAGATCTATCATTAGATCTTAGAAGTAATAATTGCAAAAGATAACTCTTAGAGAGTTAATGGTTATGCTCAAAGAGATAGAGCCAGAGTTTGCAAAAGGGCAATAAGCGCAAGACGCATCTTACTTCAACATCCCAGAAGGTCAAGGCTTGGCCGAAGGCTTCTAGGGATGTGAAAAGGGGCAAAGGAAAAATCGTCACAATCTTCTGGGAAGACAAAGGATATATCCCAAGATGTCTACTTAAACTGTGGCAAACGGGGTCACTGAAAGCGTGACTGCCATATGGATAAGGCAGACATGAAAGAAGTGAAGATGGACAATGGTCTGGCTGCAGGTATGTTTGTTATAAACATGTCCACTGATGGTTTTAAAATTGGATTTTAGATACCGGATGTTGTACATAAATATATGTACTGATGTACGGAATCTACTGATTAGCAGGATACTGACTTCAGGTGAGATTGACCTATGAGTTGGAAACGAGACGAGAGTCGCTGTTTTGGCCGTAGAAACCTAAGTTTTGGAACTACCCTTTGGGCATGTACTTAAATTAGGAAACTATTATAATGTATCTAGTTTAACTAGAAACATTATCTCTATATCAAGTATAACCCGTTGCGGGTATACCTTTATATTTTAGAACACTAAGTGTTTTATTTATAAAGATGATATTGAGATAAGCACATTAGATGTGAATAACAATATTTATATTTAGAATATAAGTTAATCTCATAGATATAACATGACAAACAAATAGCTCAAACAGAATTAATCAGATGAGATTTATTTGTGGCATTGTTGTATGAGACATATTAACAAGACTTGTATATCCACACTTTCGAAGAGTGGGTACTAGGATGGATTTGATTCTAATTCAAATGATGTCTACGAATCTAGTTAATTAGGCAAAGTGCCTAAAATACCTTTTACTTGGTAAAAAGTACAAGTGCCACCGATCTGTTAGCCCTCGTTCATAGTGACATAAGTGGGCCCATATCTAGCTAGGCTAGAAAAGGATATGAATACTTCGTAACCTTTACAGATGTAGGATCGCGTTACGGTTGTGTGTTTCAAATGAAACACAAATCGTAAACTTTTGAGTAATTCAAAGAATTTCGACACGAAGTAGACAGACATACTGACTAAAGTATTAAACTGTCACGGTTAGACCGTGGTGGAAAATACTTTAAGAAATAAGTTTCTCGATTACCTGAAAGAGTATAGTATTCTTTCACAGTGGACTCTTCTCGCAACACCTCAATTTGACGGTGTGTCCGAACAGAGAAACCGAAATTTGTTGGACATAGTTAGGTTATTGATGAGTCGCTCTGAGCTACCAATTTCCTTCAAGGGATAAGCATTAAACAATGCAATACTTATTTTCAATAAGGTTCCATGTAAATCTGTTAGACATACTTCATATTAGATATGAACAGGAAAGAAACCGGGTTTCTCATTCCTGAAGATTTGGGAATGCTGGGCATATGTTTGGATGGTACCAAGCTAGAACCCAAATCGGATAAGTGCCTAATTTGTGGGTTGTCCTATGGAAACCAAAGTATAATACTTATACAACTCATAAGAGAACAATGTAATTGTTGCTCTTCATGCTGATTTCCTGAGAGGAATTCCTATAAGCAGTGGTAAGTGGGAGGAAAGTAAAACTGGATGAAAATCAGAGTAATACTGTTCCAGGCACCGAGTCTTCACGGAACACCAACAGTTCATCAGGAATAAAACTGTACCAATAATGTTCGAATACACAAGAACCGCGTAGGTCGGAGAGAGTCAGAAAACAACCTGTGAGGTATAGGTTTCTGATCTCACCTCATGTAGATATCAATCTTATTGAGGAAGACGAATCAGCTACGTATGAGGAAGTGATACAGGGTATCGACTCCTTTTATGGCAAAGTGCCATGAAGTCCGAAATGGATTCCATGTATAGCAACTAAGTTTGGACATTGGTTAATATACCAGAAGGCATTGTACCTATTGGTACTATATGAGTCTTCATGGTGAAGACATACATGAAATATGGCAATATACAAACGTACAAAGCTAGGCTTGTAGTGAAAGGGTATCGTTATCAACATAGTGTCGATTACGATGAAATCTTTTACCTGTTACCATGATTAAATCCATTCGAATAATGCTTGCTAATGCTGCATATTTCTTTTATGAAATATGACAGTTGAACGTCAAAATCACTTTCCTTAAACGGAAACCTTTAGGAGGATGTTTACAACATCCTGACGGTTTTGTCGTGGCGGAACATGCAAACAAGGTTTGCAAGTTAAATCGATCCATTTATGGATTGAAGCAAGCATTGTGTCCTTGGAACCAGCGTTTTGATGTAATCATAATAGTATATGATTTAATTTAAAACGAAGATGATTCTTGTGTATATAAGGAGGTTAGTGGGAGCGCACTAACAATGATTGTCCTATAAGATGATGATGTATTGCTTCAAAGCAATGAAATTCCCATATTAACAATCGGTGAAAGCTTGTCTTTCATGAAAATTCTCCATAGAATACTTGGGAGAGACAACCTTTATTTTAGGAATAAGGATCTATTGGGATAGATCTAAAAGTTGTTGGCACTCTCTGAGAACTCGTACATTTTGGAATGTACTTGACCTGGTGTCTCATATGCTTTGAGAATTTAGAGTCACAATCGGGCCGATCCAGGTGATGGTCACTGGATTGATGTTAAGAACTTCCTTAAGTATCTTAGAGGAACTAGGGATGTTTTCTTAAACATGGAGAAGGAGAACTTGAGGTGATTGGGTTCACCACTGCAAGTTTCCAAACTGATAAAGATGACTTTAAGTCGCAATAAGGGTAGGTATATAGTTTGAATAACGGAACAGTGAGCTGGAAATCTTCCAAGCAAGATATTGTTGCCGAATAAACAACAAAAGCGGAATATTGATGCTGTTGAGGCAGCAAAAGAAGCATTTTTGGATCTATATAATCCTAATTAGATTAGGTGTAGTTCTGTTAGCAGCTAAGCTCGGCCACAGCACAGGCTAAAGAACTAATGGTCTTATCAACGATCCAAGTATGTACTTCAAATGGTTTCGAATGATTCGTCGGATCATACATCGTGGGGATATGATGATCGAATAAATCGCATCAGATGATAACCTTGCAAATCCGATGACGAAAGTTGTTTATCAGCAGAAGTTTGAGCGACCCGTACATAGTTCAGGTGTATGACACTTGAGTGATTGGCTATAGGCCAAGTGGGAGATTGTTGGACAATTATGACCCATACCATCACTATTTGTACAGAACACGGTGTTGTTGTACAAATTAACTGTGTGACAAAGGATATTGCTATTTTATCATTTTCTAATTGGATTACCGGGATATATAAATGATAAAAGTCCATATGATTAGTACTGGATTAATAAGATATGAGACAATATTAATACATTAAGGTTTAATCATTAAATATCCATAGTCGTAGTATTATCAAGACTGGACATCGATAATACAGAATAGACTAGTATTGCACTTGTGCGCGTTGTGGGAGCATAACGACATAGTTCTCATATATTTAAGTATTGGATACTTATGCAAGTGTGATATGAGGTTGTGTTTACCGATGGTACGGGAACAGCTTCGCTCTGGATAGACCCATCAAAATCCCATTGGTAGTATGAATATGTGTCTATGGGAATCTGATTCAGGGTAGGTGTATTTGGTCGTAACCTGAGACTTACATCGCTAATACTTGCGACAATCAATATACTTTTTTTTTGGTCATCCGGGGCTTTAACAGGTCCCGTGTACGCCTCTTCTGGGTATACTGAGAATCATAGTGTATTGGGTGTGATGTCAAGATGGAAGTATCACTTCAGTCATATGGAGATGATGATCACGTAGGATACGAAACTAGTACTCTTAAGTACTGCAGTCATCGGGATAATGTGACTAGATCATAATTATTCGATTATAGAGACTAGTTAACAAAGATCTGATATATGCTTCGTATGGGGCAGACACAATTCCAGCCCTAGGCCTAGCATGTGATATCGATACTGGATCGTAATACGCAACACTACGTATACTACGCCTAACATAGATTACATATTCCTTAAAAGAATATTTTTGGAGAATTGGGTAGGCACAGTGCTTTGCTAGAAGCCAACCCTGTCTTGTAAATCGGTAAAAATATGGTACGGGGTATGCACGTATTCGGATAGTCCGATTACCTGATTTACTGCCAACATATCCATGGATCTCATGGGTCGCTTCCCGAAGATTCAACGATGACGTATGACTCGAACATAATTAATCTAGGATTAATTATAAGAGAGAGAAAATTAATCTAGGATTAATTACAGAGAGATTTTATCTGGGATAAAATTCAAATAGAAGAGAGAGAACGATTAATTTGGAATTAATCGAGAAAATAATATATTCGAGATATTAAATGAAATTAGATTTCGATGCGAAATTAAAATTGGATTTTAATTCAGGCGAACGAATTAATTTAGATTTAATTCGCGAGCGACTTTCGTAATAATTTTGCGAGACACTATTATTTAATTAAATTGGATTTAATTACGTTGCAACGGAAAATTCATTAATTTGGAGTTAACGAGCCCGAGCCCGGAATGTATTTGCGGGCCCACTTGGAATTTGAATTAAAGTGGGGCCCACAAGTCACATCACAATTCACATCATTAGTCACCTTTTGTGATGTAAATCACATCAACTTTGAGTGATGTGACACAAGTCACTTTTGGTGATGGAGGTGGTTGAGAGCATTAATTGTAATTTTGGCTCTCAACACTCTTTGTTTTGGTTTTGAATAAACCATTTACAACTTTTGGTATTAGACTTTTTATGTTTTAGAAACAAAACACAAGACATAAACAAAACAACTCTCCCTCCCAAAACTCTCTCTTGGCCGTGAGCCTCCAAAGGCAAAAGGGAAATTTTTGTTGCAAAAATTTCCAAAGCTAGCACTTAAAGAGATCATACAAAGGTGTTAGGGAAACATTCCCTAGAATTTGGAATCAAAGAACAAGCTTGGAAGCTCAACATACATCAAAGAGAGGAGCTTGGAGCAACTTCTCAAAGGAAAAGTTTTGAACTCTACACCTACATCCTATCCGCTCAATGTAAGTATTTTCGCTACTTCTTTGCGTATTCACTTGTTTTATGCTTAATGATCTTGGTTATTGTTCTTAGAGAACCCAACACTTGAAACCCCCAAGGCCGGGCAAACCCTTGGTGTTGTATTTGGCCATAGAACTCAAAGTGCTTGGGGCGATGATAACACAGACAGATGTGGAAGTAGAGATACAGTCAATGCGGCTACTAGTAGAGGCAGGATTGCTCGAGCAGGAATAGGCTTCGCAGAGGTTCGAACAGCTAGCATTACTGGATGAGAAAAGGATAAAGGCCTTCTACCACATGTAGCTATACCAGAAAAGGTTGGCCACGGTGTTCAACAAGAATGTGCATCCCACCAAGATTAGAGAAGGTGATTTAGTGCTCAAGCAGTCGAAGCCACCCATAATGGACCCAATGGGAGACTTCAGGACCAATTGGGAAGGGCCCTGCCTAGTCAAGAAAGTGATGGGGAATGAGACGGTGAGACTGTCAGATTTGGAAGGGAACAAGTTCACCGAACCCATCAACGTAGACAGGCTGAAACAATATTTTGCATAAAAAATGAAAAAGAAAAAGAAAGGCTCGTTGGGATCCGTAAAGGACAGCCCAAGCAAAATGTAGAGCATGAGTGAGCAAGAAAAATGGTTAATTGTAAAATCTAAGATGAACTGTTAGCGACAGAGGTATCCTTGCAATGCAGTTCATTATTTCTTATATATGTACTAAGAAGTAATGCAAACGCCTTTATTGAAACAAATGTTCAAGATGTTCATAGATTACATAAATCCCAGCTAACAGGGAAAGATTATAGTCAATTAATTACAAATCACGTCTTTTGTTTCTTAGATGATGGACCAAGGTCAGGAGATCTATGAGAAGAACTCCAAGAATGGTGAGGAACCTCGGGAATAAGGACGAGCAAAGAGCATCGATAATGAGGATAGATCTAAGACGTATAATGTACCAATAGGCACAATGCTTTGTGGTACAACAACTAGTATCCATAATAGTCGTTATACATGGAATCCATTTCGGACTCATGGCACTTTGCCATAACAGGGAGTCGATACCTTGTATCACTTCCTCAAAACGTAGTCGGTGGATATACCTTCATAAGATTGACATCTTAATGAGGTTAGATCAGAAACCCATACCCTAGGTTGTTTTCTGACTCTATCCGATCTACCTGATTTCTTGTGTATTTGAAGATTAATGGTACAGATTCATCATAGATGAATTGTTTGTGTTCCATTAAGGACTTTGTGCTATGAATAGTATTACTCCGATTTTCATTGAGTATCACTATCCTCCCACTGACCACTGCATATCGGTATTCTTCTCAGGAAAACCGCATGGTGAGCAACAATCACATTGTTCTCATGTGGGATTTATAAGTACTATACTTATGGTTTCCCTTAGGATAACCTATATTGGCACTAATCCAATTTGGGTTCTTAGTTTGGTATCATCCAAACTTTATGCCTGGCATACCCAAATTATCAGGAATGAGAAACCTCGTTTCTTTCCTGTTCATATCCTATATGATATCTGTCAAACAGATTTATATGGAACCTTATTCTAAATAAGTTTTGCACTGTGAATACATATCCTGTAGAAGGAAATAGTAGCTCAGAGCGACTCGTGATAAACCTTATCATGTCCAACAAAATTCGGTTTTAGTTCAGACACACCGTCTAACTGACGTGTCTCGGGAGGAGTCCTCACATGAAAGAACACTGTACTCTTTCATTTATATATGAAACTTACTACTTAAGTATTTTCCATTTCGGTCTTACCGTGGCGGAATAACACTATAGCCGATCTGTTTGTTTTCTTCGTGTCGAAACTTCAAAAGTTTCCGATCTGTGTTCTTCAAAAGAAACACATAACCATAACGTGATGCCACATCCGTTAAGGTCACGAAATATTCATGTTAACATCTAGCCTAGCTAGATATGGGCCCACTTACTTCACCATGAATAGGGCTAACAGATCGGTGGCCCTTTTACTATTACCAAGTAAATAGTATTTTAGGTATTTTACCTAATAAACTAGATTCGTAGACCTTATTTGAATAGTCAAATCAGTCCTAGTATCCACTCTTCAAAAGTGTGGATATACGAGTCTTGTTTAATTGTGTCCTAGACAACAATGCCACAAATAAGTCTCTATTGATCAAATCAATTTGAGCTATTTATTTGTCATTTATATGTTTGAGATTTTATTTATATTCAAAATATAAATTATGTTATTTACATCTAATGTATTTATCTCAGTATCATCTTTATATAATGAAACACTTTAGTGTTCTAGAATATAAAGGTTTTATCCGCATCGGATTAAACACTAATATAGAGATAATGTCTCTAGTCAAACTAGTTACATTATAACATTTCCTAATTTAAGTACATACCCAAAGGGTAGTTCCTAAACTTAGGTATCTACGGTCGAAACAACGACTTTCGTCCCGTTTCCAATTCGCAGAGAAATCTCGGTTTGAAGCCAGTATCCAGCTCACAGCGGATTCTGAACGTCAATACATATATGTATTATGTACCACACTAAGTATTTAAAGTCCAATTTTAATACTAGTAGTAAACATAACTTGAAAAATATTTTTAAAGTTAGAGCCTCTCCCTATCTTTAATTCCTTCGTGTCTTCCATATCCAAATGGTAGTCACTTTGGGATATGTCAATTATCATTTCAATATTTCACAAACCTTTGGCCAAGCCTTGGGTTTCGGAATATCGAAATGATGTACACCTTGTGCAACTTGCCCAATTGCAAACTTTGACTTCTCTCCACTAGAATAGTCAAATCAATTCTCTAAGAATTATTAATTGCAATTTAATATTTTTAATCTAAAGATAGATTTATGATAAGTATAATAATTAAGCACTAAAGTCATCATCACATAAATCTTCCAAAGATTTTATGCTCTACTATTTGCTTAATTATGGGCTTAGTCATAATAAGTTATTTTATCAAATAAATTAACCTATTATTTATTCCCAATATGAAAATTAAAACATTTAAAGCATTTAATCCAATGATTATATATTTTAAATATTCAACTTTTCAATTCTTTCTTGATTTCAATAGTCCAACTATTTAATCAATTTAATAAGGTACTATTTATTATAATGATTACAATAATCCAATTATTTAATCAACTATAATTTTAATATTGATTACTATAATCTAATTATAAAATCAACTATCATTTTAATTCAATTATATTGATTACTATAATCCAATTATAAAATCAACTACATATTGAATGAGTTTGTATATAGTCCAACTATATATATATTTAAAACAACATAAAATATTAGTCCAACTAATACTTTTGATTAATATGACGAGTAAAATATAGATGAGCGCGTTTAGCGAGTATTCGAACGAATGTTGCAAATTCAATACTTGCCTCCCACTATTTTTCGTCGAGCCTCTAACCCTCTGTCGAGTACTCGGGAAACCGTGTTTCCTAGTGGGCTAGGATCCCGTTAAATATCACACAATCTTGACTTTGGCCAACAAATTGTATGATAATTAACTAGGTAGATCTCGAAGATCAATTGGATCTAATCCAACTCCTAGATCCAGTAGGTGGACATCCAAGTCCTAAACATATATCTTATATATGTCTATACATCGAATGTATATCCTAACCTTTTTCCTCTGAATCAACTAGGCCTTGGCTTTGGCACAACAAACCTAATGATCCCAGTCAAGCGCGGACCCATTGACATGGAAGCTTCGTAATCAATGTCGTTGGACAAGAAGTGGTCTTGACTTTGGCCAAAAAACCACAACTTGGACAAGACACCAATATGGAAAAAGCCTCGTGATTAAAACACATCTTTGAAGGACAAGGGCTTGACTTTGGCCAACAACCCCTGCCAATCTAGGATCTTGAGTAAGAATCACTCAATGGAAGGAAAAACGCATGATATTTGATGAGGGCTTTTTCGCGTGCAAATTGGCTACCAATTTAATTATCTATGTTAAGGTCTCATCATCATACACCCTTAAACATGCATTCTAAATACATGATAAAGCGAGTATGAAAATAAATAATAATGATATGCGGATGGATACTTAACACATTGATCCTAGATCAAATCTCTCCCTTTCTCACTCAAGCTAGCACTAGTATTACTTCTACCCGTTACACTACACTTCTAAAGAAACCTCATATACATAGAGGGGAATAGGTGAGAAGAGAATACAAAGAGAATAGAGGTGATAAGGCTGGACACGCAGGTCCAATTTAATAAATCGAATTTATTACAACAATTTCTAAAATTGCCCACCCGTCTAATATCCATCCGATATACATTATTCATTCAACACAACCACGTATTCACACACATAAGCATGCTATCAATCAATCTAATCAAATTAATTAATCTGATAATTAAGTGATCATCCAATGTTCAAACAACGATTTGATTTTGTTCGAGTCAAACTCGTTTTTGCGAATAAGTACTTAAAGTACGAATTCATGAATTAAATTAAACTACATCATTAAATCTAATTAACATGTATTTAATACTAATTCACTATTCAATTCCAAATTAATATTACACTTTTATTTAATAAACCTTTTACGATTTAAATTCCAAATCTAATCGTAACGCGTCTCAAAGACCGATTAACGTCCAACGTCAATTCAATTAAAGTCCAATGGGCTTTTGATTGATTTCTTAAGGCGTGGGCTTTTTGTCAACTCGGGTCAAACCGATAACCAAAGTCCAATCCGGGATTTACCCCATAAGCCCATAAATCAATCTTGGCCCATTAGGCCCAATTGAACTTTAAAGGTTCATTAAGTCGCATTTGGGCTTTATGGTCAAGGTTTTGGGCCCAATTGGATCCAATCCATTTGGCCTAAACCAAACTTGATAAATCAAGCCCAATAGGCCCAAATACAACATTTAAATCCAATTCCCAAAATTAGGCCCAAATAATTAAATTCAAAAAATCCAATTTTCCCAATTTAATTACCAAAGTGTATTACATGATCAATCAACTAAATCAACATTTCTAAAACACCATATTAGTCCAATTAATCATGCTTGATTCATTATCATATGTCCAACACACAAATTGAAAGATCAAACCCATCTACATGCTTAAAGGTCTCGGCCAAGGGAGTGATTTCATGTCCAATTCGGTTTCAATCAAATTAATCCGCATTCGACATTAAATACATATCCCGAATGATTTCCAATACATCCAATTATCAAAATCAAAATTACCAAGACATTAGGGCATTAGTCACATTCGGCCAACTCAAAGATTTTGGGGTTTTTGTCCAATTCGAAATCCAATCCAATCCGATTCAAATTAACATCAACCTAATCGATTCTAACTCATCAAATGAATTAAAAAACAAAAAATCCAAGATCCCAAAATCATCAAACCATTCGGCCAAGGACAAATATTTGGGGAAAATAATTCCAAATCATTTTTCATCAAATTAGCCCAACCAAAATGAAATTAAACATGTTATAAACATACTCAAACAAACAATTTATTCAAATCATGCTCAAATCACATTTACCCAAATTTTAAATCCCTAAAATTTCATGCTTGCAACATTAGCTCTTGATGCCATTGTTGGTAATTTCTTAGGTCCCAAGATCAAACAAGACAAGAAAACATGCATGAATACACAAACGATGATAGCGGAATACTTACATTGATCGGTTATGTCGATTTGAAGACGAATCATGCCCAAAAACGCACTGCCTTTGTAAGCCCACTGCAGCAGTCCATGCTCACTGTCTTGGCAGTTTCGGGTCTCAAAACGAAGCTCCAAACTCCGTCGGATGAATCCCGCCTCATGGGTGAACCTCCCTACCACCTTCGCAAGACTCGTAGTGTGCTAGCACTTGCGGTTTTCACCATGAAAACCAACCCTTTCTTCCCTTTTGTGTCACGTTTTTCTGGTTCAAAACCAGTCCCTATTTCAAGCTTTGGGCGTGAGAGAAGAGAGAAAATGAGAGAGAAGAAGTTTTGTGTTAAGTTAAAATGATTTACCAAAAATCAATTTATATTTATGCCATAATTTTTATTAAATTAATAATAGAATTATGACACAAAACATGCAATGGCTTAGAGTGTCAAACACTCAAACTCCATGCAATGACATTGAGTGCAATGTACACAATCTACATGCAAAGCATTAGAATGACATGTGTCATGTGGGCCCCACACGTTTCCAAATGAAAGTGGGCCCACGTGCACTCACGCGTTCGGGTTCGATATTTCCGAAATACCGAGCTTACGTCGCGACGTTAATTCAATCGAATTTAAATAAATAATTGCGCCTAGCGAAATTATTATTTACGTCGCTAACGAATTAATTCTAAATTAACTCGTTTGCCCGAATTAAAATCTGATTTTAATTTCGCGTCGAAATCTAATTTCGTCTAATATATCGAATATATTAATACATCGATTAATTCCGAATTAATCGTTCTCTCTCTCTTTAGACGACATTTTATCCCGGATAAAACATCTCCGTTATTAATCCTAGATTAATTTTCTCTCTCTTCTATTATAATCCCAGATTATTCAAGAGTGCGAGTTGTGCGTCATCGGTGGATTATCGAGAAGCGACCCATGAGATCCCCGGATAATCTGGCAGTAAATACGGTCGTCGGAGTATCCGAATCACGTACGTACCAAGTACTACGTTCTACCGATTTACGAGACAAGGTCGACTCCTAGCAAAGCACCAAGTCTACCTAATTCTCCGGACATATCCATTAAAGAATATCAAGATCTGTATCAAGCGTAGTATACTAATGTATTGTGCATATCGGCCCAGTATCGGATAGTCACGTGTTAGGGCTGGGGCTGGATAAGTGTCTGCCCCGTCCGAAACACATATCGGATGTCTGGTAACTAGTCTCTATAATCGGATATTCATGACCTGGTCATAATATCACGATTGGATGCGCATCTCTCAAGAGCACTAATACCGTATCCTGCGTGACATCATCTCCACTATGACTGGAGTGATACTTTCGTCTTGACATCACATCCAATACACTACGATTCTCAATATACCCGGCATTGGCGTACACAGAACCAGTTACAGTCCTAGACGACCTCAACTAAAGTATATCGATTGTCGTAAGCATTAGCGATGTAAGTCTCAGGTTAAGACTATACACACCTACCTTGATTTCGGCCTCCCATAGACACATATTCATAATACCAATGGGATTCCGAGGGGTCTATCCAGAGCGAAGCTGTTTCCCCGTACCATCGGTGAAACACGACCTCCTATCGCACTTGCATAAGTATCCAACACTTATATATATGAGAACTATGCCGTTGTGCCCTCACAACGCACACAAGTGCAATACTAGCCTATTCCGCATTATCGATGTCCAGTCTCGATAATACTACGGCTAGGGATATTTAATGATTAATCCTTTGTGGACTGATACTGTCTCATATCATCTCAATCCAGGAACTAATCATAGGGACCTCTCTTCATTTATATATCTATGGTGATCTAATCACAAATGATGAGAGTGCAATTTCCTTGTCACATAGTTAATTTGCTACAACAACACAATGATCTGTGCAAATAGTGACGCTATGGGTCATTTTGTCCAACAGTCTGTTCATGTTCCGTCGATGATTCATTGCCAGGAACAGTATCACTAGGATTTTCATCAAGTTCTACTTTCCTCCCACTTACCACTGCATCTAGGAATTCCTTTTCAAGGAAAAATGCATGTAGAGCAACAAATACTTTGTTCTCTTGTGGGTGATAGAAGTAATATCCTTTGGTTTCCTTAGGATATCCCACGAAAAGGCATTTATCTGATTTGGGTTCTAGTTTGGTACCTTCCAAACGTTTAACATATGCCCAGCATCCCCAAATCTTCAGGAAAGAGAAACCTGGTTTCTTCCCTGTCCATATCTCATATGGAGTCTGTTCAACAGACTTTGACGGAACCTTATTCAAAATAAGTACTGCACTGTTTAAAGCGTATCCCCAGAAGGATATAGGTAGCTCAGTGCGACTCATCATCGACCTTACCACGTCTAACAAGGTACGGTTTCTCCGTTCAGACACACCGTTTAATTGCGGTGTTCCAGGAGGAGTCCACTGTGAAAGAATACCATTTTCTTTCAAGTAATCTTGAAACTCATAACTTAAGTATTCGCCACCACGGTCCGACCGCAATGTTTTAATACTCTTGCCTGTTTGTTTTTCTACTTCGTGTCGAAACTCTTTCAATTTTTCAAAAGTTTCCGACTTGTGTCTCATAAGATACACATAACCATAACGAGATGCATCATCCGTAAAGGTTACGAAGTAATGATATCCACCTCTAGCCTGGCTAGACATGGGCCCACATACGTCACTATGAACAAGGGCTAACAGTTCTGTGGTACGTTCACCTTTACCACTAAAAGGTGATTTAGGCATTTTGCCTAAAAGACAAGATTCGCAGACATCATATGAATTAAGATCAAATCCGTCCAAGTACCCACTCTTCGAAAGTGTGGATATGCGAGTCTTGTTTATGTGTCCTAGACGACAATGCCACATGAAAGCTTCATCTTTTAGATTACTCCTTTTGAGCCTTTTGTTTGTTATTTTAGGAGATACATTTATATTCAAAATATAAAGGCCATTATTTGCTACAGCAGTGCAAATTTCTGCATCATTTTTATATAAATAAACCCAGTGTTTCTAAATACAAAAGTGTACCCATGTTGGGTTAACAAAGATACAGATATGATATTCCTAGTCAAACTAGGTATATAATAACAGTTCAAAAGTTTAAGCATATGCCCCGAGGGCAATTCCAAAAAAAAAGTCCCTACAGCCAAAACAGAAACTGGAGTTCCGTTTCCGACTCGTAGGTCAATCTCCCCTGAAGCCAGCATCCTGCTATCCTGCAGATCCTGCAAATCAGTACAAATATGAGCAGCACAACCAGAATCAAAATCCAATTTTTAAAACTAGAAGTAGTCATATTTATCTCAATAACAAACATACCAGAGGCTAGTGCCTTGCCTGCCTTGATATCCTCCTTGTGTCCCTTCCCCATTCGGCAGTCACGTTTCCAGTGACCCTTCTTGCCGCAGTTGAGGCAGACATCTTGAGACTTGTCCCTTGGCTTCCCAGAAGCTTTTGTCAACTTGCCTTTACCCTTTTTCTTATGTTTCTTCTTCCTTACCCCTCCAGTAGCTTTGAGCCCAGCCTTTGGCCTCTGAGAGGTCGATGCAAAGTGCGCCTCGCGCTTGCCCCCTTTGTGGAGTTCTTTTTCAGACTCTTTCAAGATGGATAACAGTTCTCCAAGAGTGTCATCCGTATCCATCAACTTGTAGTTGATTATGATTTGTTTCTAAGTATCAGGAAGTGACTGTAAGATCATATCTACGGTCAGCTCAGCCTCCAAGACTATTCCCATATTGGCCAACTCATCAATATCGGCGATCATTTGAGCCCCGTGGGCCTCAACTGATGCGCCTTCAGTCATTCGGGCGCGGAAGAGTTTCTTCACCAACTCATATCTCTCCATCCGCTTATTGGAGCGGTGGAGATCTCGCAGTCTAGCCATCATATTATAAGGATCCAAGTCCCTATTTTGGCGACGAAAGTGCTGAGTCATCGAAGCTAACATAATAGCCTGAGTTGTGTCACAATCACTGCTGTGAGTTTTCCATAACTCCAGCTCAAGTGGATCAGTGGGCTTAGGCGGGAGAGGTGTTTGTATAGTGTACAGCATCCTCTCAACCCCAAGGACTATCCTTAGGTTCATTTCCCAATCAGCGAAGTTTGTGCCTTAAAGACATTGTCACCCATGATGATGTCTCGGACACTTAACTTGCTTGCCATCTTAACTACGATAGTCCAACTATCTAGTTAACGATAAAATGGGTACAGTCAAACTGTTACAAAAATAACAATGAATTAGTCCAACTAATTTTAATTAACTAAACAAAATAATTTGAAAGACGCGTAAGGCTAAGTATCTGAATGAAATTGAAAATTCAATACTAGCCTCCCACTATTTTTATCAAGTCTCTAACCCTCTGTTGAGAACTCGGGAAATCCTATTTCCTAGTGGGCTAGGATCCCGTTAAATAACACACAACCTTGACTTTGGCCAACAAGGTGTATGCTATTTAACTAGGTAGATCTCACAGATCAATTGGATCCAATCCAATTCCTAGATCCGGTTAGGTGGACATCCAAGTCCTAAACATATTGCATATGCCAATGTATCTTATACATTTTCTAACCATATCCTCCGAATCATCTAGGCCTTGGCTTTGGCACAACAAACCTAATGATTCCAGTTAAGCGGGACCCATTTACAAGGATAGTTTCGTAATCAATGTCGTTGGACAAGAAGTGATCTTGACTTTGGCCAACAAATCACAACTTGGACAAGACACCGATGTGGAACAAAACTCTCATGATTCAAGTACATCCTAATTGACAAGGTCTTGACTTTGGCCAACAAACCAATGCCAATTGGATCTTGAACAAGAATCATTCAATGGAAGGATAATCGCTTAATATAGATTGAGGGATTTTTGCGTAATTGGCAACCAATTTATTATCTTTGTTAGGTCTCATCCTCATACACCCTTAAGCATGCTTCTAAAACATCATAAAGTGCATAAAATAAATTAATAGTGATATACGGATGGATATATAAAACAATTTGTTCTTAGAACAAATCACTCCCTTTCCACTCCCCGCTAGCAATATACTACTTCTACCCAATTACATAACACAATAAGAGAAACCTCATATACATTGAGGGGAATTAGGTGAGAGAGAATACAAAGAGATAAAAGAGATAAGGCTGGACACGCAGGTCCAATTTATAAATTCTAAATTTACAATAATTTCTAAAATTACCCTTTCCCTTCTAATATCCATCCGCTATACACTATTCATTCATCACATACATGTATATTCATTCAAGACATGCTATACAACCAATCTAATCCAATTAATTAGTCTTTGTTTAAGTGATCATCCAATGTTCAATCAACAGTTTGATTTTGCGCGAGTCCAACTCGTTTGAGAATAAGTACATAAGGTACGAATTCATGAATTATATCGAACTACTCATTAAATCCAATTTAAGCCGTATTCAATATTAATTCAATTTATTTAATTCCAAATTAAATGTTTACACTTTTAATGTGCTTTAAAGATTAGATTCTAAATCTTATCAAATTGGGTCTCCAAGCCCAACTAACATCCAATGTTTGTTTAATTAAAGTTCGATGGGCTTTCAATTGATTTATAAAGGCTTGGGCTTTGGTCAATGTGGGTCAAACCCAATTACCAAGCCCAAATAAGGAATCACCCTAAGTGCCACAAAATCAATTTCAAGTCCATAAGGCCCAATTAAACATAAAAGCCCATTAATTAAATTTTAATATTCCAAATTTTAAAATTCAATTGATTAAAGTGTAATTGCATGATTAATTCATTAAATCAAATATTTCAAAAATACCAATTTAATTTATTATTCATCAATTGTTCAAAACACTTGTCTAACATTTATTTGAACAAAAATCAAGTCCTTTAACATGTCATGTTGTATTCGGCCAAGAGAGATTTTTGCGGTTTGATATGTTTTCAATCCAATTGAATCACTAATCTAACATACATATAGATTTTAGGTCATCCAATGAACTTGAAAGCAAAAATTCAATAATAGTGAAAAGACCTCAATTTTCGGTCAAGCATCAACTTTAGGGAAAAAATCATCCAATGTATTTTTTCTCAAAATTGAACATGTATTACATCAAATATCATACATTTAATCATGCTTAAGTTATCCAATAAACTTGTGCATGAAAAATTCCAAATCTTCAAATGACCTACACATTCGGCCAATGCATCAATTTTGGGGAAAAATATCCAATACAATTTTCTCAAAATTGATCATGTATTACTTCATATTACAAACATTTAAGCACACTCAAATCATCCAATGAACTTGTGCATGCAAAAATTCAATTTAATGGAAGTGCCTAACATTCGGCCAAGACATCAATTTTGGGGAAAAATCATCCAATGCATTTTTCTCAAAATTAATCATGTATTATATCAAATATCATACATTTAAACATGCTTAAGTCATCAAATAAGCTCATGCATGAAAAATTCCAATCCAATGGAAGCACCTCCACATTCGGCCAAGACAACATTTTGGGGAAAAATTCATCCAATGCATTTTTGTTAAAATTGATCATGTAATATATCAAATAACATACATATAAGCATACTTTAGCATCCAATTCCACAAGAACATGCTTCAATCAATTTTCCCCAAATTAACCCAAATGTATTTCATGCTTAAACCTAGCTCAATGATACCATTGTTGGTTTCTATAATTAGTCCCAAGGAAATATTAAGCAATAGAAATACAATAAACATACATGCAAAGCTTGAAGGATGGCGGAAACATACTTACAAAGCTATGTGACGAAAATGGTGATGAGGATCCTTGAGCCTCCAAGGAAGAAGTTTCGGCCAAGCAAGAAGATGGAGAGAAGCTTCAAATCTTTGAGTATTCCAAGCTCCAAATGCGTTTCCCTATCACCTCTTTTGATCCTTGCTTGTGCTAGCAAAATGGAGAATGAGAAAACAATTTTCTGCCTTGTGTATGCAGCTCACGGCGTGAGCAAGAGAGAAAGAAGAGGAGAGTGTTTCACTTTTAATTTTTGTTCCCTTTGCATGCCAAAACCGTGAGTCACCAAGGAAAATGAAAAGTGATATGATATCTAATACCAAAAGAATTTTTTTAATGCAAAAAAATCCTTCAAAACCGTGCATGGCTTTCCCTCCAAAATGAAATCCATCATTTGCCATCATTACCACACTTTGAGATTAGAGACAATGTATCATCCCTCAAAGGTGACTAGATACATCCACCATCTATTCGTATTAAGTAATGAGATATCGCGATGTGATTTGCGGATATCACTCGATTCAAAATACGAATGTGTCCGCAAGCACTTTCGGGCTCGGTTTCGTTAATTCCGAATTAACGAATTTCCGTCGCGATGTGAATTAAATAATTACGCCTTGCGAAATTACTATTCAGTTCGCTAATGAATTAATTCTAAATTAATTCGTTTGCCCGAATTAAAATCTGATTTTAATTCCGCGTCGAAATCTAATTTCGTTTAATAATATCGAATATATTATTTTATCGATTAATTCCAAATAATCGATCTCTCTCTCTCTCCTAATAAGGCATTTTATCCAAGATAAAGTTTCTCCGCAATTAATCCAAGATTAATAAGGTTCGAATCAAACGTCATAGGTGAATCTTCAGGAAGCGACCCAAGAGATCTCCGGATATGTTGGCAGTAAATACGGTCGTTGGATAATCCAAACACGTACGTACCTCGTACTACGTCTTTACCGATTCACAAGACAAGGTTGGCTTCTAGCAAAGCGCCATGCCTACCCAATTCTCCAGAAATATTCTTACTGGAATATAAGATCTTTATCAAGCGTAGTATACCGCAGTATCGCGTACATCGATCCAGTATCGAACGATCACATGTTAGGCCTGGGGCTGGAAGTGTGTCTGCCTCGTACGAACATATATTGGACATCAAACAACTAGTCTCTTTAAATCGGACAATCCTGACCTAGTCATATTGTCCCGACGGTTGCAACCTTTTATAGAGTACTAGTTCTGTGTCCTGCGCGATCATCAACTCCATATGTCTGAAGTGATACTTCCATCTTGACATCACACCCAGTACACTACGATTCCTGATAAACCCAGAAGTTGTGAACACAGAACCGGTTAAAGTCCCCAACCACCAAAACCAAAGTTTACCGATTGTCGCAAGTACTAGCGATGCAAGTCTCAGGTTAAGACCATATACACCTACCCTGATGCGGCCTCCCATAGACACGCAGACAACTACCAATGGGATTCCGCGGGATCTATCCAGAGCGAAGCTGTTTTCCGTACCATCGGTAAAACACAACCTCCTATCGCACTTGTATAAGTATCCAATACTTAATATATGAGAACTATGCCGTTGTGCCCTCACAACATGCACAAATGCAATACTAGTCTATTCTGCATTATCGATGTCCGATCTCGATAATACTCCGACTAGGGATATTTAATGATTAAACCTTTTATATTGATACTGTCTCATATCATCTCAATACGGAACTAATCATACGGACTTTTGCCATTAATATATCAAAGTAAATAATTTTACAAAACGGCAAAAGGCAATTTCATTATCACATAGTTAATTTTGAACAATAATACAATATCATTTACAAAACAGTGACGCTATGGGTCATAATGTCTAACACCAGCATGGTTTGTGAATGAATCCCAAGGGTCGAATCACCTCGCTATCAACTAAACACAGTTCGGGAATGAATCTCAAAGATCGAAGCATCTCGCACCCAGTATGGTTCGAGAATGAAGCCCAAAGGTCGAACCACCTCGCCATCAACTAAACTCAGTTCGGGAATAAATCCTAGAGATCGAAGCATCTCACCCCAGCACAGTTCAGGAATGAAACATAGAGTTCAATTCACCTCGCCGTCAGTTCGGGAATGAAGCCCAGAGGTTGAAGCGCCTCAGAGATTGAAGCATCTCACACCCAGCATGGTTCGGAAAAATGAAGCCCAGAGGTCAAAGCACCTCGCCATCAACTCAAGTCAGTTCGGGAATGAAGTCCAGAGGTAGAAGCACCTCAGAGATCGAAACATCTCACACCCAGCATAGTTCGGGAATGAAGCCCAGGGGTCGAAACACCTCGCCATCAACTCAAATCAGTTCAGGAATGAAGCCTAGAGGTCGAAGTGCCTCATAGATCGAAGCATCTCACACACAGCATGGTTCGGGAATGAATCCCAGGGGTCGAACAACCTCTCCATCAACTCAACTCAGTTTGGGAATGAATCATAGAGATCGAAGCATCTCGCACCCATCATGGTTCGAGAATGAAGCCTAGGGGTTGAAGCACCTCAACATCAACTCAACTCACTTCGGGAATAAATCCAGAGATCGAAGCATATCACACCCAGCACGGTTCAACAATGAAGCCCAAAGGTCGAAGCACCTCATCGTCAGTTTGGAAATGAAGCCCATAGGTCTAAGTGCCTTAGAGATTGAAGCATCTCACACCCAGCATGGTTCGGGAATGAAACACAGGGGTCGAAACACATCGCCATCAACTCAACTCAGTTTGGGAATGATGCCGAGAAGTTGAAGCGCCTCAGAGATTGAAGCATCTCACACCCAAAATGGTTAGGGATTGAAGCCCAGAGGTCCAAACACCTCGCCATAAAATCAACTCAGTTCAGGAATGAATCCCAGAGATCGAAGCATCTCACACCAAGCATGGTTCGGGAATGAAGCCCATGGGTCGAAGCACCTCGCCATCAAATCAACTCAGTTCGGGAATAAATCCTAGAGATCGAAGCATCTCCCATGGATGAATCCTAGAGGTCGAAGCACATCACCATCAAATAAACTCAGTTTAGGAATAAATCCTAAAGATCGAACCATCTCACAAGGATGAATCTCATGGGTCGAAGCACCTCGCCATCAAATCAACTAAGTTCGGGAATAAATCCTAGAGATCGAAGCATCTCACAGGGATGAATCCCAAGGGTCGAAGCACCTTGCCATCAAATCAACTCAGTTCAGGAATAAATCCTAAAGATCGAAGCATCTCGCAGGGATGAATCCCAGGGGTCGCAGTTTTAGTGTCCTACACACACCTAAAATGTCTAAACAATGATTTGTGTGTGAATAATCAAGTAAAGTTTGCGGAAAGAACTTACATTGATCGGATGAGAAAATTCAAAACTTTCTTTGCTGTAGAAGCTCCAAGCTTGGTTGTTGAGTTCCAAACTCTTGGGTGAGTTTCCCTATCACCTTAAAAAGACTCCTTTAAGTGCTAGCTTGAACAAAAAGAAGCAAAATTTTCCCTTCCAAAGGGTGAGAAATTCGGCCATGAGAGATGGAAAAGGAGAGATGATGAATAGTGATTTTAAGTTTCCAAAACTTGTTTCGAAAGTTGTGTTGTGAGTTGACAAAAAGATGCCTTTTAAATGATGCCAACTACTCACATCAACTTGTCAAATAATTGATGTAAGTTATGAGTCCCACCCAATTAAATTCCAAATTCAAGTTGGCTAATACAACACACTTTAGGCCCGGTTCGTTTAATCCGACTAAAAGAATTTTCCTTCGCTAAATAATTAAATCCAATTTAATTAATAATTAGGCCTCGCAAAATTATTACGAAAGTCGCTTACGAATTAATTCTAAATTAATTCGTTCGCTCGAATTAAAATCCAATTTTAATTCCGCATTGAAATCCGATTTCAATTAATATATCCAATATATTATTTTTCGCCCAATTAAATAAATGAAATATAAAAATCTAATTTAACTATTAAATTTATTTTACCGATTAATTCCAAATTAATCGCTTTCTCTCTTCTAGACGAATTTAATCCCAGATAAATTCTTGCCGTAGTTAATCCCAGATTAATTTTCTCTCTCATAATTAATCCCCGATTAATTTTGTTTGAGTCAAATGTCATTGGTGAATCTTTGGGAATCGACCCAAGAGATCCCTGGATATGTTGGCAGTAAATACGGTCATCGGACCATCCGAACAAATGCATACCCGGTACCATATTCTCACCGATTTACAAGATATGGTTGGCTTCTAGCAAAGCACAGTGCCTACCCAATTCTCCAGAAATATTCAATGAGGAATATATAATCTATATCAGGCGTAGTATATAATGAATTGCGTAATACGATCCAGTATCGGATGTCACATGCTAGACCTAGGGCTGGAATTGTTCCTGCCTTGTACGAAGCATATATCGGATCACTATCAACTAGTCTCTGTAATCGGATAATCATGACCTAGTCATACTATCTCGATAGCTGCAGTATTTAAGAGTACTAGTTCTGTATCATGGGTGATCATAATATCCATATG
Source organism: Zanthoxylum bungeanum (assembly GCA_019454045.1). Lineage (NCBI taxonomy): Eukaryota > Viridiplantae > Streptophyta > Magnoliopsida > Sapindales > Rutaceae > Zanthoxylum > Zanthoxylum bungeanum. Next base: position 57,144 of record SKCR01034424.1, read on the forward strand.
ACTGAAGTGATACTTCCATCTTGACATCACACCCAATACACTACGATTCTCAGTAAACCCAGAAGAGGCGTACATAGAACCTGTTAAAGCTCCGGATGACCAAAACCAAAGTATACTGATTGTCGTAAGTATTAGCGATGCAAGTCTCAGGTAAAGACCACATATACCGACCCTGATTCGGATTCCCATAGACACATAGTCATAATACCAATGGGACTCCGAGTGGTCTAACCAGAGCGAAGTTATTCCCAGTACAACGGCTAACAGAACCTCCTATCACACTTGCATAAGCATCCAATACTTAAATATATGAGAACTATGCCGTTCAGCTTCCATAACGCGCACAAGTATCATACTAGCCTATTCCGCATTATCGATGTCCAGTCTCGATAATACTACGACTAGGGATATTTAATGATTAAACCTTTCATGGATTAATATTGTCTCATATCTTATTAATCCAGTACTAATCATATGGACTTTTATCATTTATATATCTAAGTAATCCAATTACAAAATGATAAAAGAGCAATTTCATTTGTCACATAGTTAATTTGTACAAAAACACCATGTCTCTTACAAATAGTGATGTTATGGGTCATAATTGTCCAACAATCTCCCACTTGGCCTATAGCCAATCACTCAAATGTCCAACACCCGAACTATGTACGGGTCGCTCAAACTTTTACTGAGATATAGCTTTCGTCAGCGGATCTGCAAGGTTATCATCTGAAATGATCTTTTCGATCTTCAAATCGCCACGATGTGTGATCTCACGAATCAGATGAAACCGTCGAAGTACATACTTGGATCATTGATGAGACCGTGGTTCCTTAGCCTATGATGTAGCCCAGCTCAGCTGCTAACAGAATTACTCCTAACAAAATTAGGAATTTTATAGATCCAAAATGCTTTTTTTGCCGCCTCAGCCACAACAATGTATTCCGCTTTTGTTGTTGAATCGGAAACAATATCTTGCTAGGAAGATTTCCAGCTCACTGTTCTGTTGTTCAACTCCCCTGATTGCGACTTACAGTCGTCTTTATTTGTTTGGAAACTTACATCGGTGAACCTAGTCACCTCAAGTTCTCATTCTCCATATACTAAGAAATCATCCTTAGTTCGTCTAAGATACTTAAGGATGTTCTTAACATCAATCTGGTGACCATCACATGGATCGGCCTGATAGTGACTGCAGATGCTCAAAGCATATGAGACACCAGATCGCGTACATGTTTGTCAATGTACGAGTTCTCGAAGAGTGCCAACAACTCTTAGATCTATCCCAGTAGATCCTTATTCCTAGAATAAAGGTTTCATTTCACAAGTTTTTCTATGGAGAATTTTAATGAATGCCAAGCTTTCACCGATTATAGTATGGCAATGTCATTGCTTAAAAAGAAATACATTATCAACATATAGGACAATGAATGTCAGTGCGATCCCATAACCTTCTTATATACATAAAAAATCATCTTCATTTTGAATGAAACCATATTCTACTATGACCTCATCAAAACGTTGGTTCCAAGAACGCAATGCTTGCTTCAATCCATAAATAGATCGATTTAACTTGCAAACCTTATTTGCATGTTTTGGCACGACAAAATAGTTAGAATGTTGTATATAAACATCCTCCAAAATGTTTCCGTTAAGGAAAACAGTTTTGACGTCCATCTGCCATATTTCAAAATCGAAATATGCAGCATTAGCAAGCATTATCCAAATGGATTTAATCATAGAAATGGGTAAAAGGTTTCATCGTAATCGACACCATGTTGATGACGATACCCTTTCGATACAAGCCTAGCTTTGTACATTTATATTTTGCCATCGATGTCTGTCTTCACCATGAAGACCCATTTGCTACCAATAGGCACAGTGTCTTCTGGTACATCAACTAGTGTCCAAACTTGGTTGGCATACATGGAATCCATTTCGAACTTCATGGAATCTTACCATCGCTTCCTCATACGTAGCCAGTTTGCATTCCTCAATAAGATTAATATATTCATGAGGTGAGATCAGAAACCCATACCTCTGAGGTTGTTTTCTGACTCTCTCCGACCTATGCAGTTCTTGTGTATTAGAAGATTATGGAACAGTCTCATTCTTAATGAATTGTTCATGTTCCGTGAGGGGATCGGTGCCAGGAATAGTATCACTCCGATTTTTATCGAGTTCTACTTTCCTCCCACTTACCACTGCATTTATGAATTCCTTTTCGAGGAAAACTACATGGAGAGCAACAAATATTTTGTTCTCTTGTGGGTTGTGAAAATAATATCCTTTGGTTTCCCTAGGATAACCAATTACAAATAGGCACTTATCCGATTTGGGTTCTAGTTTGATATCATCCAAACGTTTAACGTATGCCCAGCATCCCCAAATCTTCAGGAATGAGAAACCCGGTTTCTTTCCTGTCCATATTTCATATGAAGTCTATCCAAAAGAGTTTGACGGAACCTTATTCAAAATAAGTATTGCAATGTTCAATATGTATCCCCTGAAGGAAATTGGTAGCTCAGTATGACTCATCATTGACCTTACCATGTCCAACAAAGTTCGGTTTCTCCGTTTGGACACACCATTCAATTAAGGTGTTCCGGGAGGAGTCTACTGTGAAACAATACCATATTCTTTTAAGTAATCTTGAAACTCATTGCTTAGGTATTCTTTACCACGGTCCAACCGCAATGTTTTTAATACTTTTTCCAGTCTGGTTTTCTATTTCGTGTCGAAACTCTTTGAATTTATCAAAAGTTTCTGACTTGTGTTTCATAAGATACACATAACCATAACGCAATGCAACATCTATAAAGGTTACGAAGTATTCATAAGCACCTCTAGCCTAGCTAGACATGGGCCCGTATACGTCACTATGATCGAGGGCTAACAACTCGGTGGCACGTACATCTTTACCCCTAAAAGGCATTTTAGGCATTTTGCCTAATAAATAAGATTCATAGACATCAAATGAATTAGGATCAAATCCGTCCAAGTATCCAATATTCAAAAGTGTGGATATACGAGTCTTATTAATGTGTCCCAGACGACAATGCCACATATAAGTTTCATATGTTTTACTCAATTTGAGCCTTTTGTTTGTCATGTTATATGTTTGTGATTCATTTATATTCAAAATATAAAGACCATTATTAACATCTGCTGTACATATCAAAATGTCATTTTTATATACAGAACACCCAGTATTCCGGAATACAAAGGTATACCTGCATCAGGTTAAACAAGAACAGAGATGATGTTCCTAGTCAAACTAGGTACAAAACAACAGTCACCTAATGTAATTACATGCCCCAATGGCAGATACAAAACATAGGTTCCAACGGCCAAAACAGCGACTCTCGTCCCATTTCCGACTCGTAGGTCGATCTCACCTGAAGCCAGTATCCTGCTAATCAGTAGATCCTACACACAAGTACATATGTGAGTATCACATCCAGAGTCAAAAATCCAATTTTAAAACCAGTAGTGGACATGTTTATAACAAACATACCTGAAGCTGGAGCCTTGCCCGTCTTCACTTCCTTCAACTTTGCCTTGTACTAATGGCAGTCACGCTTCTAGTGACCCTGTTTGCCACAGTGTGGGCAGACGTCTTGGGATATGTCCTTAGTCTTCTCAGAAGACTGTGATGATTTGGCCTTGCCTTTTTTCTTCTTTATTCTTCACACCTCCAGAAGCCTTCGGCCACGCCTTATCCTTCTGAGACGTCGAAGTAAGATGCGCCTCGTGCTTCTTGCCCTTCAGAAGCTATGGCTCTGCTTCTTTCAGCATTGCCATCAACTCTCCAAGAGTCTTCTCTTGATTCATCATATTATAGTTAATGACGAACCCGCCCCAGCAGTCGGGCAGAGACTGTAAGATCAAATCTATGGAAGACTCAGCCTCGAAGGTTATGCCTAGCTGACCTAGCTGTTCGATGTCAGTAAACATCTGTGACACATAGTGCTCGACAGATGTACCCTCTGACATACGTGAGCGAAAGAGCTTTTTTTACAATTCGTACTTCTGAGATCTAAGGGTAGATCTGTGAAGATCCTTCAATTTCAACATCATGTTATAAGGATCCAATCCTTTGTTTTGACGACTAAATTGAGGAGTCATTGCGGCAAGCATAATGGATTGAACACTAAAGTTATCATCATGATGAGTCTTCCAAAGCTCATGCTCTACTATTTGCTCAATTCCGGGCTCAGGCCCGAGAGGTTTCCCTATGACATAGAGTAACTTCTCGACTCCCAGGACTATCTTGATATTCATCTCCCAATCTGGAAAATTATAGCCGTTAAAGACATTATCTCCCATGATGATGTCCCTGACGCTAATCTTTCCAGCCATCTTGATTGCAATAGTCCAACTATCCAATCAACGATTTCAGGTACACTCAAAATGTAATGGTTACTATAGATCAACTATATAACGAACTACAAGTGGAGTAGTGTCTTGTACAGTCTAACTGTTCAAAGAAATCAATATTCAATATTAGTCCAACTAATATATTTATAACGATGATAAATAGAAATAAAAGAGCGCTTTTAGCAAGTATTGAACGAAATCGCAAATTAAATACCGGGCTCCATCTATTTTTCGGCGAGCCTCTAACCCTCTGTGGAGTACTCGGGAAACCCAATTTCCTAGTGGTATAGGATCCCGTTAAATAACACACAACCTTGACTTTGGCCAACAAGCTGTATGAAACTTAACTAGGTAGATCTCTAGATCAATTGGATCCCATCCAATTCCTATATCCGGTAGGTAGACTGTTGAAGTTCTACGGTCCCGAGGATTGAATAACAAGCAAGAAATATGTGCGAATACAAATCGAGGAAGTTGCGGAATACTTACATCGATCGGTTGAGCGACGCGGTGGATAACAAAATCGATTTCTGCCTCCTCCAAGCTCTCGGCAGTGGCTGAAAATGCAGTCCTCAAATTCGGCATTTTGGTCCTCCTCCAAGCTCTAAGCTTTGTGATAAACTTCCATGCTCATGGGTGGACTTCCCTATCACCTTCGCATGTCTCTCGGAGTGCTAGCTCTTGATGATTTTGCCACAAAATCACAACACTTTACTTCTCTTCACTGTCGGATTTGCCCAGCAAAAAACAGAAGAAAAATGCCCAAATGGGCGTGTGAAACAGATGATGGAAGAGAGAGATTGAGTTGTGTATTAGATAATTGATTTTCTAAAAAAAATCAATTAACATATACCACTTTTTGATTTTCAAAAAGTCAAGCCTTAAATGTTTGCCAACTACCACTATCAATCCATCAATCAATCAAATCAAGTGACAAGTTGTCACATAACTCAAAGTGACTAATGATTTGACGCTTGATTTGACTTGCGTGCCGCACTCGAATTCGAAATGCGAATGAGCTCGTAAACAATCCCGGGCTCGGGTTCACTAATTCCAAATTAACGAATTTTCCGTTGCGACGTAATTAAATGATTATGCCTAGCAAAATCACTATTCATGTCGCTAACGAATTAATTCTAAATTAACTCGTTCGCCCGAATTAAAATCTAATTTTAATTCCGTGTCGAAATCCAATTTCGTATAATATATCGAATATATTATTTTATCGATTAATTCCAAATTAATCGTTATCTCTTTTTATTAATATTTTATCCCAGATAATATATCTCGGCAATAATCCCAGATTAATTTTCTCTCTCTCATCTAATTAATCCAGATTAATAAAGTGTGAGTCATACGTCATCGGTGAATCTTCGGGAAGCGACCCATGAGATCCCCGAATATGTTGGCAGTAAATACGGTCGTCGGACTATCCGAACATGTAAGTACCTTGTACTACGTTTATACCGATTTACAAGACAAGGTTCGCTTCTAGCAAAGCGCCATGCCTTCCCAATTCTCCAGAAACATGCTTACAGGAATAAGCGATCTATATCTGGCGTAGTATACGTAGTATTACGTATTTCGATCCAGCATCGGATGATCACATGCAAGGCCTGGGGCTGGTACAATGTCTGCCCCGTACGAATCATATATCGGATACGAGCAACTAGTCTCTTTATTATCGGATAATCATGGCCAAGTCATATTATCCCGATGGTTGCAACCCATTAGAGAACCAGTTCTGTATCCCTACGCGATCATCATCTCCATATGACTGGAGTGATACTTCCGTCTTGACATCACACCCAACACACTACGATTCTCAATATACCCGGCAGAGGCGTACACAAAACCTGTTAAAGCCTTGGACGACCAAAACCAAAGTATATTGATTGTCGCAAGTATTAGCGGTGCAAGTCTCAGGTTAAGACCAAATACACCTACCCTAATTTCGGACATCTATAGACACACAGTCATACTACCAATGGAATTCCGAGGGGGTCTATCCAGAGCGAAGCTGTTTCTCGTACCATCGGTAAAACACAACCTCTTATTACACTTGTATGAGTATCCTATACCCAAATATATGAGAACTATGCCATTATGCCCTCACAACGCGCACAAGTGTAATACTAGTCTTTTATGCATTTATCGATTTCCAATCTCGATAATACTCTGACTAGGGATATTTAATGATTTATCCTTCGTGGACTGATACTGTATCATATCATTCTCAATCCAGGAACAAATCACAGGGACCTCATATCATTTATACATCATGGTGATCTAATCACAAATGATAAGAGAGCAATCTCCTTTGTCACATAGTTAATTTGTACAACAACACCATGATCTGTACAAATAGTGACGCTATGGATCATAATTGTCCAACATAGACCTCTAAGTCTAAAATATATATCCAATATATTATCCTAACCTTTTCCTCTGAATCAACTAAGCCTTGGCTTTGGCTCAACAAGCTTAATAATTCCAGTTAAGCGTGACCCATTGACAGTGGGAAAGCTTCATAATCCATGTCGATGTACATAAGTGACCTTGTCTTTTGCCAACAAGTCACAACTGCCCAAGACATGTGATATATAACCAAGCTTTTGTGGTTCAAACACATCCGTGATGGACAGTGATATTGACTTTGGCCAACAAATCAAAGTCAATATTGGATCTTGAGAGAGAACCACTCAATGGAAGGAAAACGCTTAATATTAAAGTGAGGGTTTTTTCGCGTAAATTGGCAACCAATTTATTATCTTTGATTAGGTCTCATCATTCACCCTTAAACATGCATTCTAAAAGCATAATAAGGCGTGATAAATTTTAATAAAGATATGTAGATGGATATATAATACAATTTGTTCCTAGAACAAATCTCTCTATTTCCTCTCTCCCGCTAGCACTTTACATTCTTCTACCCAATTACATAATACGTAATGAAACTTCATTTGCATTGAGGGGAATTGGTGAGAAGAGAAATACAAAGAGAATTAGAGGTGAAAGGCTGGACACACAAGTCCAATTTAATAAATTCCAAATTTACAACATTTTCCAAAATTACCCCCACCCAACTAATATCCATCTGATATACATTATTCATACAAATACATCCAAGTATTCACACAAAGCATGTTGTAAATCAATCTAATCCAATTAATTAATCTTTGATTAATGACCATCCAATGTTCATACAACGATTTGATTTGCGCGAGTCCAACTCGTTTAAGAATAAATACTCAATGTAAGTATTCTTGCATTATATCGAACTACAATTTTAAATCCAATTTTAAATTGTATCCAATATCAAATCTTGTTTAATTCCAAATTAAACAATTACACTTATTTTAGTGCCTTTTGGACTTGGATTCTAAATCCAATCCAATTGGATCTCAAAGGCCCAATTAGCATCCAATGCCAATTCAATTAAAGTCCAATGGGCTTTCAATTAATTATTTAGGAATGGGCTTTTGCAATTATGGATCTAACCCAAGATGCCAAGGCCCAATTAGGAATCACCCTATGCCAAAAATCAATTTAGGCCCATTGGGCCCAATTAAATTATTAAAGGCCCAATGTCATATTTTGGACTTTATGGAAATGGTTTTAGGCCCAATTGGATCCAACCCAATTGTCCAAAATCATACTTGGCCAAACCAAGCCCATTAGCCCAATTACAACAAATTAAATTAATATATTATTCCAAATTACATATTAATCCAATTAAAGTGTAATTAACACAATTAATCAATTAATCTAATGTTTCCAAAATACTAATTAATCCAATTAATCATACTCATTATCCAATTCTTGTCCAACATAAATTAAAGCAAAATCAACTTATTCAACATGCTTCAAACTCACAGCATTAGCAAGAAATAACATCCAATTTTGATTTCAATCCAATTAAATCAACAATAAATATTCATTTCATGCATTTAACATATCCAATTGTCAAATTTCAAAAAACACCATGAGTTCTTCATATGGTAACATTCGGCCTTGTCATAAGATTTGGGGAAATTTTTGATCCAAACAATTTCTCAAATCTAATGATGCACAAATCCAATTCATCATCATCTAAACACAACCAAACAATCAATTTGGAAAAATCATGCTCCAAGCAAAAATACCCAAATTAAAGTCATGAACCCTAGAATTCAAATCATGCTTAGATTGGCTCTGATACCATTGTTAGTGTCCTACACATACCCAAGGTCTCTGAATAATGATTTGTGTGTGAATAATCAACTAAAGTTTGCGGAAAGAACTTACATTGATCGTATGAGAAAATTCAAAACTTTCTTTGTTGTAGAAGCTCCAAGCTTGGTTGTTGAGTTCCAAACTCTTGGGTGAGTTTCCCTATCACCTTAAAAAGGCTCCTTTAAGTGCTAGCTTGAACAAAAAGAAGCAAAATTTTCCCTTCCAAAGGGTGAGAAATTCGGCCATGAGAGATGGAAAAGGAGAGATGATGAATAGTGATTTTAAGTTTCCAAAACTTGTTTCAAAAGTTGTGTTGTGAGTTGACAAAAAGATGCCTTTTAAATGATGCCAACTACTCACATAAACTTGTTAAACAATTGATGTAAGTTGTGGGTCCCACCCAATTAAATTCTAAATTCAAGTTGGCTAACACAACACACTTTGGGCCCGGTTCGTTTAATCCGACTAAACGAATTTTCCGTCGCTAAATAATTAAATCCAATTTAATTAAATAATTATGCCTCGCAAAATTATTACGAAAGTCGCTTACGAATTAATTCGAAATTAATTCGTTCGCTCGAATTAAAATCTAATTTTAATTCCGCATTGAAATTCGATTTCAATTAATATATCCAATATATTATTTTAGCCCAATTAAATAAATTAAATAGAAAAATCCAATTTAATTATTAAATTTATTTTACCGATTAATTCCAAATTAATCGTGTTATCTCTTCTAGAAGAATTTAATCCCAGATAAATTCTTACCGTAATTAATCCCAAATTAATTTTCTCTCTCATAATTAATCGAGATTAATTTTGTTCAAGTCAAATTTTATAGGTGAATCTTTGGGAAGCGACCCAAAAGATCCCAGGAAATATTGGTAGTAAATACGGTCATCAGACCAACCGAACACGTGCGTACCCGATACCACATTCTCACCGATTGACAAGACATGGTTGGCTTCTAGCAAAACACCGTGCCTACCCAATTCTCCAAAAATATTCAACGAGGAATATATAATCTGGATCAGACGTAGTATACAATGTATTACGTAATACGATCCATTATCGGATGTCACATGCTAGACCTAGGGCTGGAATTGTGTCTGCCTTGTACGAAGCATATATCGGATCACTATCAACTAGTCTCTGTAATCGGATAATCATGACCTAGTCATACTATCTCAATAGCTGCAATATTTAAGAGTACTAGTTCTGTATCCTGCGTGATCATCATATCCATATGACTGAAGTGATACTTCCATCTTGACATCACACCCAATACACTACGATTCTCAGTAAACCCAGAAGAGGTGTACACGGAACCTGTTAAGGCTCCGGACGACCAAAAGCAAAGTATACTGATTGTCGCAAGTATTAGCGATGCAAGTCTCAGGTTAAGACCACATACTCCTATCCTGATTCGGATTCCCATAGACACATAGTCATAATACCAATGGGACTCCGAGGGGTCTATCCAGAGCGAAGCTGTTCCCGGTCCAACGGCTAACGGAACCTCTTATCACACTTGCATAAGTATCAAATACTTAAATATATGAGAACTATGCCGTTAAGCTTCCATAACGTGCACAAGTACAATACTAGCCTATTCCGCATTATCGATGTCCAGTCTTGATAATACTACGACTTGAGATATTTAATGATTAAACCATTCATTGATTAATATTGTCTAATATCTTATTAATCTGGTACTAATCATATGGACTTTTATCATTTACATATCCAAGTAATCCAATTACAAAATGATAAAAGAGCAATTTCCTTTGTCACATAGTTATTTTGTACAAAAACACCATGTCTTTTACAAATAGTGATGTTATGGGTCATAATTGTCCAACTCGCAGCACCTCGCCATCAAATCAACTTAGAGATCGAAGCATCTCATAAGAGCAACGAAACAACAAGTAAGTCTAGCAATGACCGACGAACTAGGTAAGTAAAAATGCATGCATGACTTTGATAGGGTTGTCACTGTCACATATTGTACAAGCCCCATCAAAGTTGGGGCGACTGTAGGAACTACATTTTTACATGAGCTCGATGATGAGCCTCGTATGGAGGCACTACTTGAAAAGTTACGGAAGTTGTGAAAAACGAATGCCGGAAGGAAGGAAAACCTCCAAAATTAGCATCTCATTGGATTCGGACCCACTAACCCACCTCGTATTCGGTCAGTCGGTTTCTGCTTCAAACCTTAGCCTCGGACCCACCATGAAATCCATCCACACGGCCCAAGACCCACCATGCATGCCCATGAACCCATTAACAAGATTTGAACTCTCAACACTTGCCAATTTAAGAAGATTTCAAATCTCAACACTTACCAAATCAACAAGATTTGAGATATCCTCACACCAAATATATAAGATCTTGTTCCCTAAATAATTTGAGAAGATATTTTCCAATTAACATGATTTGTTTCCCTATTTTGAGAAACCTTCAAATCATTAAAAAAATGGACCAAATCATCACAAGAGGGAGCTCTCTTTTCTTCCTCTTAGACGGCAACCATCATAAAAAAAACCCTAGGAGCTATTCTCTTCTTCTTTGAAACAACAATCACCAAAAACAACAACCAGAAGCCACCTAAAAAACCAAAAACCATGAAGAAATCAACCAGAAACCAGAAGAAGAAAAAACCACAAAACTGTGAAGAAAACAACCAGAAACCAGAAGAAAAACAACCAAAACAACAACCAGAAACCGTGAGACAAACACCAAAAACAAACAAAACAACAGTAAAAAACAACCAAAACAGTAGCCAAAAAAACCAAAACAGCAGCAAAAAAAAAACCTAAACATCAGCCAAAAAATCAACCAAAACAACAGCCAAAAAGATAACCAAAACAGTAGCAAAAAAAAACAACCAAAACAGCAGTAAAAGAACAACCAATACAGCTGCCAAAAAACAACCAAGACAACAGCCAAAAAAACAACCAAACAGTAGCCAAAGAATAACCAAAACAGTAGCAAAAAAACAACCAAAATAGCATAAAAAAACAACCAAAACAGCAGCCATAAAACAACCAAAATAGCAGCAAAAAAATAACCAAAACAGCACTAGAAAATAACCAAAACAGCGAACCAGAAAATAGAAAAATAGCAACCAGAAAATAGTAAAACAACAAGTAGAAACAGCGAACCAGTGATCCTTCCGGTGACGGCCTAACGCACTTCCGAGAAAGTAGCTTAATAGGTAAGACCCGAGGGCACCCTTACCACATTTATTTTTGTAGTTCCGGACGCTGCATGCCTAGCTAGACGTGAAATAAGTCCAGTTGGGTAGGCCAAATCCTACATCAAAGACGACCAAATTTCTGGTCACATTCTTTTCTTTCTTTGGCATTCATTATTAGTTTTTTTATTTTATTTTATTTACATTTATTGTTATTGCATTATTTCGCCTTTATTTTGTTATTTATCTTTTTGTCTATTTATCGTTACTTTATTATTTCACCTTTATTTTATTTGTTCATGTTGGTGATTATCTGCATATGCATGGTTATATTTTTTATGTCCGCTTACATTGCATTGATGATTATGTGTGTCATTATCCCTTGTGGTGTATTGGATGGAAACCCATTTGTAAATTCCATAGCCGAATCCGAATGGACGGTAGTGCGGTTTTTACTTGGGATACAACTCCACGTACCACTCGGGAAATACTCATACATGCGTCGACCTTTTTCTTTATATTTTATGAATTTTTACCTCTTTAGTTATTCATTTTACATTATGTGTGTGTGGTTAATTATTTACATTTAATATTGACGTTTTTTCCTACTTTTGATTATTTTATTATATTTCATTATCGCATTTCTCAATTTAATAAGCCTTTGAAACTATGTTATTGTGATTATGA